>BMAV01022243.1:373847-387077 GCA_019973955.1 Trichonephila inaurata madagascariensis | reverse complement strand
TTTTGATTTTGTCGATTTTCAGGAACAAAACAGTGAAAAACTAATTATTGAATGAATAATTAGCATTAATTAATAAAATTAATCATTAATAATAAATATTTAATTAAATTTTACGTATTATATACTTAGAATTATAACCAGTCGGGAAAAAAATCAAGGGCTTTGGGGGGGGTCCGGACCCCCCCTCCTTGGGTGCGCGTTATACGCCGGAATTTACGGTATATTTACAAATAAGAATTAATTTTTTACTATTTATAGAATTTCCTAATACAAATAACTATTAATAAAATTTATTTCGGTATTTTTGATCTATACAGAACTTAGAAAAAATAAAAAAAATATTTTTGAATTTTTTGAAATTAGAAATGTGCTGCGTTGTATTATAATTTATATATGTAATATAGTCTGAAAATTTCTTGCCAACAAAATTTTGCATCGGTTTAGGAGCCATTTTCTTCATATTTAATATTACTTTATTGTAAATATCGTTTGCTAAGGTTATTTTAGGGCTGTGATGTGTGCCTTCAAGCATTCTCTGATCATTTACAGTTCAAAAATGCGTAATCCAAGAAACATACAAGTTTTTTTCCTCGTGTGTTACGGGAATGAATGTTATAGAAGAGTGACTAAAGCTACTCGTGTTGAAATGTTACGGTCATGTTGTCAAGAATAAAAATTGAAAGGAGGGCACTATCGTCATCAGAAATACATTCAAGATGCCTGGTGCGTGTCCATGGCGTTACGCGTCAACAAGTTTTTATACAGATAAGGTTTTTCTTTTTTCGACAGGATATGAAAATAATGGAATTGTGTGTAATTTCACATTCATTTATTATCGTTTTGATCTGGTATCGTTTTGGAACACTGTTATTTGGACCAATATTGTAGCTGTCTATGAAGTATTCTTCAATTCATGTTTTGTTGTTTGTATCTTGTTTCCAAAACAGTTTTTATTTTTTTGTAAGAATGCCACAATACGTAATCGTTCTCGGTACGAGCGGCAACGTACGAACAATAAGTGTTATTTTATTTGGAATTTTTTTATTAATTTTATCAATTACTTTAAAAAAAAACTAAAAAAAAAAAAAACAAGGAATAAATAATTAAATGTATTTAATGAATAATTAAACATTTAATTATTTATTTATATTTTGATTTTTTTATTGCCTTTATATATATATAATATACTGATGGTGGTTTTAAAATCTGTGTTTTCTCTGCTACCTTCTTTTCTATTAATATAAGTTGATGTAGTAATAAAGGTTTTAGAAAATGTACGAGAAAAACTTGGCAATGTATTTTGTGTTAAACAATCCACTAAATTATCAAGTTAATTGAAGTGTTAGTTTATAATATTTTGTGTCCAACTTTTTAAATATTTTTTGGAAATCAGTATTTGATCGTGAAAAGAAGCACATATCGTGTTTTTTATTGCTTAATATTGAGCATGGTACCACAATTTTTTCAACTTTTCTTTGTTATCAAGCTAAAAAAAGACGAATTCTTAAATAGGTTTTATGTCACTTCTACTCCAATAACCCTCGTTTTGCTTCAGAGAGTGACATAAATTAAAACCAAATTAAATTAATTGGAACTTTTTGTCCGAAACATTTAACGCGCCTTTGCTTATATTTTCTTGTACATGTAATCAGTTAACGTGGGCAATTCAAAAGATTGGTTTTCTGTCTAGGTCCTACCTTTGCTGAATACCTTTTGATTAGTCAGTTGTTATGCTGAACCTTATTGTATAATTTCCTTTTGTTTTACATTTCATATGTTATCCATTTTCATTATACGTTGATCAATGTGTAAATTTTCGAGTGAGCTTCCAAATGTGCAAGCTTTCTGCGCTTGAATACAATTCGGTAATTATATGTCTCTCATACAAGAAATAAATTACTTGGAGCTACCGATGCTTAAACTATTCCGACAAATGTTTTGGTATTACTCTACCACCTGAATTGATGAGTATGAACATTTTATATAAACAAAATCCATCGAATTTAGATTCCTAATTTCGAAAACTATCTATGCATGAAGCACGCTAAGATTCGCCAGTTAATCGTGTTACAAGCAATCTTTTACAGAAGTTCTGGTCAATTGACGGTTAAATTATTCCGAAAAATGTTTTGGTATTACTCTACGACTTGAATTGATGAGTATAAACGTTTTATATAAACAAAATCCATCGAATTTAGATTCTTAATTTAGAAAACTATCTATGCATGAAGCGCGCCAAGACTCTCCAGTTAATCGTAGTTACGAGCAAACTTTTACACACAGAAGTTCTGGTCAATTGATGTTCTTCAGTTCATTCTGTTAGACGTGAAGAACTTCAGTCTGACTCTTTAAAATGTGTAGGATTTTAAAAAGGCTGTCTAGCTTAGATTTTCATTGCTTGTTTTTATAGAGTTTTTCATTCAGTTTGTTATGATATCAGCAATCTAATTTAATTTTTCTACGTTAAGCTAACGAGAGCGGGAAAATTTATGATTTCAAGTGATTGATTGATAAGCTAAAGAGATAAGATTCTGAAGAATAAATACCACCACGCAACTCATGGACAGTTGGGAGCATGTTTGTGAATGATAATAGAAGTAGGTGCCGTTTTTGTACAGTTCCGTCTACTCACCAAAATAGGTAAGTCAGATAATAAAATGCTTAAGGCGTAAAACTTTGTGTTTTCATCCGTAAATCTCCGAGATAGTGGAAAATCGTTTTGCATTGTTTCTCCATTACATTTACACGAGCAATAAACGATCCATTTGTTTTGTAAGTTGCTTCGAGGCTTCCTGTTTTTGTCAACAGTCAGAATATGATTCATGTCTATATGAAGTAAGACATTGTTATGTGACAATGCGCTGAGTTGTATTTCTAAATTAATTAAATGTATTGTGTTTATACAAGTACCAATGACTTAAATTCTGATTCATTATGAGATTTTTCTGTTAAATGTGAAGTTTTTTCCCCAGATCAAAGTTTTCCTAGTAAGAGAAAGTATTTATTTAAAATTGTGTTTCGATTACTATGTATCAGTTTTTCTGTTTTTTTAAAAAAATTTACGAATTATGTGATTAAAGTATTTGCTAAAATTTTTAATTAATTCATGATTTTTACATCCTCTGAAAATCCGAGCGATTAAAAAAAAAACTAATTAGTAATATTTTTTTAGAAAAAATATTTTTTTGTTTCTAAAATAAGGTGCTAATAAGTGTAAAATTTAACTCTAATCATTATTACTGTCCTAAATTACTGTAAATATAACTTAAAGCAAGGCAGTACAGGATAAAGTAAAATAACCACAGTTATTAATGAGCAGACTCTTAAATTTAGGGTTATGATTACAGGGTTAAGCAAAGTCTTAAGCCACCGACCTTCGGTTTTATTTTCTGTATAACTTGGCTGAAATAAGATTTTGAACATTTGATCCTGTCAGAAATGGTGTTGAAAAAAGTTTTAGTAAAATCAATTAAAAATCTAAATTACCAATGATATGTACACATTAGTGCTCGAAAATTAAAGAACAGATTTTTATTGGTTTTTAAGAACTTCTGACCCGTTTTTAATGAAAATTGGTAAACGAAACAAAAAAGACGATTTTCTTAATTACTCAATCAAATTCGATCTCTTTCATTTTATACTAAGAAAACTGATCAGACTGGTACTTCAAACACTATGTGATTTAATTTTACTTATGTTCCTGAAGACTTACGATTATTTTTTAAGTTTGCAAACAATGGCACAAAGACAACGTCTGGATGATGGATCACGCTGGAGAGCAGTTGAGATGTTGAAGACGGGCTTATTCAAAGTGGTGGTAGCAAAATGGCTCAATGTGTACCGAAATGTAGTTACCAAATTATAAAACCAGTTCCAGGAAACCAGAGCAATATCCTGAAGACCAGTTACGGGTCGCCCTAGAGCAATCTCAAGCAAGGAAAACCGTTTCTTTACTTAAACTACAAGAACCAATTAGGGGTTGTGAGCTAGTCCATTCGCAAATAAGCTCTCGCTGCTTTAGGTACCTCCGTTTCGAATTTTAATGTTTATCAAAAGCTTAATGAGACAGGACCTTATGCCCTGCCAGTAGACCAGTGGTTTGCATCTCACTCACTCCGAGTCACAGAACAATCCACCTGACATGATGCAGAATTCGTCCTTGGATATAGAATTCTGGGTCTGTGTTCTCATCACTGATGAATCCAGATTCAGCCTGAACACTGATTCTCATTCTGGTTTTGGGAGCTGCACGTTTTTCAGGGAATCACCTTGGTTGTGCTCTGAGGTATTAAAATGAAAACTTAGAGCCTTTTGTGAAGCTTTTAAAAGAGACCGTTGGCACCCAGTTCATTTGTATGGATAACGTTAGTGCATATAGAGCTCGGCATGTCGACGAATACCTCGAGACTGAGGATATTCAAAGGATGGAATTGGCTAACGTAATCCCCAGACCTGAATCCCAGAAAGTACGTCTAGGATGCTCTTGGCAGAGCAATTGCAACTAGTCAGCCCCTTTTCAGAGCATTCTTAAAGCTAAAAAGTTTCTTAGTGGAAATTTTTGTCACAATACCTCATAAATAGCCTAGTAAATAGCATGAGTTCGTTCTGAGAGTTGTATAGCTTTCTGGAGCGATCGTACCCATATTAAACCCTCCACAACTATCACATTTAAACCAGTATAGATCATGAAGGAGTACCGTTAATTTGTTACCTCTTTTTAATAATACTTTTAAGTATTTTCGAGACTCATTTCGCTTGAGTTAATTCAGTAATTTTTCCAAAAGTCCGCGAAAATATTACGATTTTTAAACTTATTTTTAGATTAGCTTACTATATATATAGGCTAGGAGCTATGCATTTATTGATGTATTTTTTCTTTTTCTTGGATTATTATAATTTTTAATTAAGTGGCTTAGTTTACTTGACTTGGCAAAAATTGCTTTTATGTTAAGTATGGGTAAGTTATTCAGATATGAGCTTGTATTGAGACTAATTAGAATAGTTTTGATTAATTAGCAATTAAAGTACGATTGGTGAACAAAATTTAGTCCATTTATTTTATTTTTTTATCTTTAGCACCAATTTTGTGCCTTCATTTTCGATCTTCACTGAATTTTATATCGACTTTAAATTAAGAAATTAAAAAAAAAGAAGAAAAAAAAGAGCGAAGTCCATTAACTTTATTAATGTTAAACCTTATGCTTTTTTTTCGATAATCCTATTTAGAAATATATTCCTTTTCAAGATACAGATTTAGTTTAAAATAATGTAAATTTTAATTTCGTGCCCTTTTTACGTTGTTACTCTCAACTTAGAAGATGTTAAGCTGAAAAAAAACGTGTGAATGTATGAACAAAAACACCATTCTAGCGCTCCATTAGCTTTTTTAAAACTAAGATTGAAGAACACGGATGTGTGCAGTACACTTTATCGAGAACATGTGCAGTCTCGTAGGAAGTTTGAATGTTCTTATTGTAAATAACTCATCATTTCATGTTCGTGTAGGTGGTAGTTGGTTTATGAAAGTTTCTCTCCTACACTCTTTTCATACATTTATTTCTGTCGTTGCGTTTATCTTGAAGCATAGCTTTTTTTCCCATTAGAAAACTTCAAGTTGTCAAAAACACCTTTAAAATCCTGTGTTGGAAATAACACATTCATCATTCTAAATACGCTCTCAATGTCAGTATGTTTTCCTGGTTCACACGGAGGTGCGGATGATTTGATATGGAAGGGGGTCGGAAAACTTGCGTTCGGATAAAATGGTCTGTTGAATCTAGACTGATCAGTTATGAAAAACTCTGTTTTTTTGGGTACACCGGACAAGTGACCCATTGATCTTTTCATTAATCTTTCAAGCATCGCTTGTGGCCTCTTCTTAAATTGTACTTCTAAGCTAGTGGAATTATTTTATGAATTTTTTGAAAAAGTGAGCATAAATCTGGTCGTGGAGTTATGTTTGAACAGGAAAAGCAGTGCTTAAGGGTGGCTGTATAACGAGAAACTCAAATTTTCTTTCAAAAAATGATCGGTCAGTATGAATTTTTTTTTTAAAGTTTGACATTATGTTTAAGGATTTTTTTTATGAACTGCATCATTATATTACTTACATTTACATTAACTTTTTATCTATGCATTGGTTGTTGCAATTAAATTATTTTGGTTCTATTAGTTTTTTAAACGTGAGATATTGTCCTGAAAAGAAACCGGTAAAAATGTTTTTGTCATAATCACTGTTTTATTAGTAAACATGTATTTCTAAACTTTTCAAGTTTCAATTTCTCTAATATGTTATATTAGACTCAAAAAATGTGAGTATAGAGAGAGCTATTGATATTGCTCACGCACGTTCGATTGTTGGACCGTATATGGCCTTCGAATTGGACGCCCATGATTTATATTGCTTCCAGATAAATGTAGTGTTTTTGCTTCTATTAGGTTTTTAAGGGCTTCGCTTCAACAAGTTTTGTACTGAGGATGTATTTGAAATTTAAATGTGGTTGTAATTCATTGTATTTAAAAGATGAATATTCCTACAAAATAATTTGTTTTCTGTTCATATGTTTTTAAATTATGGTTTACAAAATAGTATAGAGACTAATTATGAAAAAAACTAATTGAATATATATATATATTTAAATATCTGAGCTAATTATCATATGCGTTCTTTCAACATGTTGCTAAAAATACTAATTTACATCTCATTAAAAAATTAGTTAAAAAAAGTATGAAACTTGATTCTAAAAATAAAACAATATTCTTTTCAAATGCATGCAGTTTGGAACAAAATAATTTTCGTTTATATGTATCAGTTTATTATGAATATATATTTTTATTTGTGGAACATTTATTTCTATATAAGAGTGATTATAATTCAATTTCTAACGATCAGATCACTCTACAGATTGTGACTCGAACCCGAATTTACAATCGGAATAGTTGCCAGGACACAAAGTACCAGGAAATAGTTACAAACACAAATAATCAGGTTAATAATTTTGTTAGACTAATTGTCCCTACTCAAAAGTTACGAGGAAGATCAATTAATACTTAAATAATCAAAAATTCACTTATCTGAAATACTTGCAGACACTCAGAACTGTAGCTGACCCCATTGTTTACGATAATGTCTCGGATCCGACGTTCAATAAGACTTATCGGAAAAGTTTCCAAAATAGGTTTCACTCTCAAAGCCAATAAGTGCTTAGATTTAGGCAACGAAGTAGTAACTAGTTGATGAATCTAATTCTCAAACTGAAAATTAAAATATCTGCATTGCTATTAGCTAACTTCAATTAACCCATCAGCTATCTGTTTCCAACCTCTCTCTCTCTCTCCCTCATTCCGTAATCTATTTTCACTGTGAGGTGATGGCAGTTATATTCTGAGTAAAACTTTGAAGAAAATGATCCCTTTTTAGTTCTTGAGAGGGGACTTCGCGAAATAGCCCGCTATAGATAGTAAATGAAAATAATGATTATCTAAACGTGCGCATTTGTTTGTCCAATATCTTAAACCAACGCAAATATTATTTATTTCCAATTTTGATTGGGAAAAAAAATGACTTAAGGTTTTCTAAACGTTTATCTTCAGACTGTGTCTATTTTAAGACGTGACTCATCAGAATCTCTTTACAGGGAAAAAAAATTACTGTATAATTATTCTTTTTCGGTGTTGTTGACTCGTGTGAAACAAATTCAACGCCAGGTTCATTTCCTTTTTAATCTCCACATAACCAACACTAATTGTTTGTTTTCGATTTGTTTTGTGCTTTTCAATTTGCTCTGCTATGCTTGTCTTCCGCCGCAGTCTCCAGATGCGTAAATGACTGTAATTGGTAATCATAAAGTAATGGTTTGGGCCAGCTTCAATTCCACCAAAGCAGGTGGCTCACGTCTTCTAATCTACACTGACCGTTGACTTTTAATTGCACAATCGGAACTCGTGAAGTTCTCTCTGCCCACGTTTCAATGCTTTTCGGGTGACTCCCCGAAATTCGATTCTTCAATGCGTGAGTCGAGCTTTTTTTATGAAAGCGTTTCAGCTGCGAAAAGATTTAATCTCGGTCTGTAGTAAAAATTTGTAAGACGCTATAGATAACTGGAGTGGAAGGAAGTAATCAGAACATGCAATCCATGTTTGTTCAACTAATTCAACAGATTAGTAATTGTACAGGAAATTATTCTAATCCTAAAGAAAAGCAGATTCTTTTTCGTCTATATTTAACTTTCATCTTACCCTCGAAGATGAAGAAAGACGAGCAAATAACAACGCACAGTTACATTGCCTTGAACCATGTAGATGTTATGCATACCATCGTAACATACACTACAGGTGTTTCCCATTAAAATGTTCCTGTTTTTGTTTCCTTCAATTTCCTGAAATTATTAAGTCGTTACCTTATTATGTAAATGGGCATATTTGGTATTAGGCGTTTCAAAATGACATTCATACAGTCTATTAAAATACGAAATCTTTTGGTATTCATTATTACTCTGTCTGGTAATGTTCTTTTATATTTATTTTGCTATGATTAGTTATTTAATAGTATTCCACTATTTTGTTTCTTTTATAGACTGTAGAATAAAAGATTTTTGTGAAGCGCTTATTATGTATTCAATGTATCTAAATAGGGGATTGAGTACTTTTTTATACTTCCTCCATTATTAATGTACCATTTCTAATGAACGAATTGGGATATAATTGTCTTGAATGAGTTGGAAAGATGAAAGAACTTAAGAATGAAAAAGTACCAGACTGTACATTGCACCTTCTCCAAAGATGGTCAACCCCTTTCCCACTTTCTCCCCGAAAGAACTTTGACCTCTGTAACCCTTATCCGTTACTCAAAGTGATTGACTCACTTTCGGAATTTGCGACAATAAATCTTATTTCCCCTACACATAGCAGGAGTTCAGGATCCATTGATTTAACAAAGGTTACCGCGATATTCCGTTTTCTTGAAAACTGGTTTATTTTATTATATATAAACTGTTGGACACAACGTAAGTAAAAGAATTTTTTCCCTCCAGAATTGATAACAATAAATAACTAGGTTGTTTGCGACTTTACTAATACGACTTTAGTGTAACGACACACATTTTCAGTGTATGGTAATGAGTTATGTGGGTTTGTGTATGAATTTAATTACATATTTTAGTAATTGTCGTAGGCGCTAATTAAGGCCACTGTAACATTTTTGTTTCTTTTCTTTTCTTACAGTTTAAAAATGTCTTTCATGAAGTAGACCTCAAAATTTCCTATGGAAAATGAATTAATATATTCCTATGATTCATTCTGGCATTTGTTATAAGAGACCATATTTTGCGCTTTCATTTAAATACAAAGGAATATAAAAAAATTCTAGGAATATTTGAACTTAGGTAGAGTTTTTGCTTCCTTGCTTTGCGTAAACTAGTTTATGTGAATTATTTAAATATTTTTCTTTCTCGCTTACTTTACTTTCGCTTTTAGTAACTTTTTAAAAATATATTGTGCCTCTAGTATAAATTATAGTTTCCTGTGAATGAAGCACCCTATAACTTATTTTTCCCTATATTTTGGTGTGCTTTTGCAATTCTTTTTAGGAAGCATGCATATTATGTAATTTTTATATATTCTGAAGAATGCCCATAATTTGAATCACTGACGTAGAGCTAGTCTTGAGAACCCCCTATCAAAATTCATTGGGGGGGACCTTCTGGGGAAAATAAATATGATCGCATAAATAAAATTTGTTTTATAAGTATATATAGACATACAAATTTAAAAGTTTTATTACTTAAGATCTAGCTTATTTGTTTTATAGGCTAATTTCCTTTTTTTTTTTCTTTCTCATACGCATTTAAAATAATATCCATAGAAGAAGAGGATTTCAGTTTTTAAATTTTATCTGTTTCTATTGGCATTATTGCAAAGTCCGATAACCGATCTTGTTCTATAAGAACCTAAGATAATTTTCAGCTGAGATAAACTTCTTTTAGTTGTTGCAGTTGTGATCGGAAAGATAAAAAATAGCAGTCAATGTTATAACATCCCGGAAAACTGGAAAAATTATAAACCAAATAAATTTTATAACTTTTAAAAAGTTTCTTTGATTAAAAATAAGTTAAAACCACAATATATTTCTAAAGGCAGTTTAGTTTTTCTCAAAACGTTATTAGAGGGTGAACCTTTATTAGGTTTCAGTGAAGTTGGTGTGATAGATCTTCGTATTGAAAATAGCGCTTTTTCAATTTATCTCAGTATTAACAAATGCGAAAAATACAAGTAGCGGTGAATAATTTATTAATATTTCAAATGTTAATTTATTGTCCTTTGTGTTGAGGCAATATATATGTGTTCCACAATTTATTTTAATTATTTACTGAAACATATATGTATAAATTTAAGATTCATGTTAAATGTATGCAATTTTTAAAATAAATTAACTTTATAGCAATTTTAAATAGTTCCTTATAAGAACGGGGAACGTAACTCCCTTTTTACTATACAAATATAGTATCTATTTCGCTTGATTTTGCACGGTGTAACGTATCAAATAAGGGAAAATAAAGTCGAATGTATTACGAACTCTATTATTCAGTATAAAGAAATAAAAAAAAAATTTTACCTGTACAATGCAAATGAATCTGACTTGTTCAATGTAAAAAAAAACTTGAAATTTTTGGTAATTTCTTTGCAATGATTTTTCTTAATGGAACGTTTAAAAGAGCACCACTACGGTATGTGATCTATTTTCACTCATATTTTCCACATCTCGCCTCACAAAGAATCAACGTAATGGAATTAACTGAATGAAATGAAACAAACTTTAAAATTTCTTATCGATAGGCTGTTAGAGTGACTACGTATAGAAAACATATTTTGGACAAAGAATTGCTCACCACAGGGTGGCTGTTACATGAGACAATTAACTAGCTACTGGGTTGGTGACAAAGAACTTCTGGCGTTTATGGTCCATCTTTTCTCTGAAGGGGAAACTGTTTCCAAACCCTTGTTGCCCATGAACGTGTATTCGGTCTTTTGGATATTATAGAAATAAGAGAACTGAGATAAATAAAATTTATTCTCTTTCATTGAACCATCTCTGGACAAGGCTTCTGACTAAGGACCAGGCCTTCGTCGAGACCCATTCTAAGTGTTATCTGTATTTTACTTCTAGCGATTTTCTGACGAGACGCTTTGAATAAGAATTTTTTCCCCCTCTCCGAGTTCATACCACTCCTTGTCTTCTAATTATTTTAAGTAAAATAATACCAGCTTTTAAAAGTTTCTAATTGTGGGAACTGAGATGTAGAATTCACATGGAAAAATTTTAACCGTTTGAAACTAGTGACAGACGATTTTATAAACGTAAAAATGAACTCTATTAATAAGATTATTTATAATTTTCCAACTTTTTGCTTAGCATGTCCGGGGCCCCTGTAGCTAGGGTGCCCCGTGTCATTGATACGACTGATACTACGGTAGCTACGCCTCTGATTTGAATATAAACATTTTCCAACGTTAATATTCTATTCTGGCTTCGCCATCCTATAAAGAAACACTTATTTTATCATACTACTCATTTTTATCCAAATTGACTCATTTTTTCACGTATAAAGTGTGTTTCGCATTTTTTCTTCCATACCACAATGCTAAATGAGCTCTTGTGGCGTCATTTACTACTAACTTTTATAAAGTATAAATTTGCATGCTGTATATAATCTGTAAATAGCTGCCACTATTTTTATTAACTAAGTGTTGTATATATGTTAAATTCCAAATAAAAATTGTGCTTAGCCAGCTAGGTTTAGTCTCAGTTACTGAGCTTGTGGATCAGCACTCCACGCGCTATTCCTTTATGTGTTAAAACGAGAAAAAGGTTATTTTTTTATGGAATATTTTGAAATTTTAAAAACACTGTATTATAAACAAATGTATGAATTACAATGCTTTAAACTTTCATGAAAATTGAGACGCATTTATCTGTCTGAAAATGTGAAGCTCAAGGTTCTGCCATCTCAGTTTGGCTTTGAACATAAGAGAATTGATAACTTATGATGGGAATGTGTTCATCTCTTAGCTTTTACTTTTTAGCATTCGATCAAAGCTACTGAAATCAGTTCACAGACATGGCGTTTGAATTGCTTTAAAAAATACTGAAATAATAAGTGAAGCGATGTATGAAGCATACAAGGATAAATGGCGCAATTTTAACTGGACTCGGGCAATAAATTATGACTTTATTTCATGTTTAACTTCGTGGATGCTCTTTACGGTAATATATATGCTTATCGCTGCTTGTGGGACATTTACTCAGAAAGGGTTAGATGCGTGAGAGGGAGTATAAGTTTCCTAATGTTTTTCCAGGCTAAACTCTGTGTTTAGATTGCCTCAAGGATGAATAACTCCTCCCTTTCTTTTTTTTACATTAACTTAGTCTACCAAGCTTAAGTTTTTCCTATTGTATAAGCAGTTATCATCTTTCTTCCCACTTGTCTTGGACAGACACAGTTGGTAGTCGGAATATAAATTATCTGATGAATAATAATAGTTAAAAAAAAAGAATTATTAGTTCTTCCTCAATTCTGGGTGAGAAACTCTTGGGGTCTTTAGTCTGTTTTCTTATGTGTATATATATATAAGTAAAATGTGTGCGTGTGTATGATATGTACAGTCGGACTTATAGTTTGAGAATTTCTCTATTTTGCGAACTTTTTTCTGGAACCAAGATAAAGTATATTCAAAGACGAATCTCTATTTAACAAATTTTACACATAATGAAATTTTTTTTGGAATTTAACGATTTTGTTAAATAAACGTCGGACTGTATATATGTGTGTCAGTGGCGCACACAAAGGGGGGTCCCGGCACACAAAGGGGGGTCCCGGATTCGGAACCCCCCACAGCCCTTGATATTTTTTTCCGATTGAATATAATCCTACGTATATAGTACGTAAAATTTAATTAAGTATTTGTCTTTAATAGTTAATTTTTTATTGTTTTTCGTTCCCGAAAATCGACAAAATCAAAAGAATGTGTTGGGTGACGTACTGGAGCATGATACGAGAATGGTGGACTTTCGAAAAATTCCTGTTTGCGCAACTGGTGTGTGTATATGTATATAAATGTGTGTATGTATTTATATATATGTGTTTGTATGTGTGTATATCTGAATATGTATATGCGGTGGCGTGGTAGTTGCGGACACATAACATTTCGTGGTTTAAACGGACATATCCCCCC
>BMAV01022243.1:333944-357904 GCA_019973955.1 Trichonephila inaurata madagascariensis | reverse complement strand
CTATAAAACTCGTTTAAACCTGCAATCTTGGTTCCTAAGGCCAGGAGTGAGTTTTTTATTGTACTACAGTGCCTAATATTTCCTCTCTTGAATAGTTATACTTAGGTTCTATAGCTATCTGTGTATATATATATGTGTCAGTGGCGCACACAAGGGGGTGTCTTGGGGGTCCTTATCCCCCCCGCAAAGCCCTTGATTTTTTTTCCGATTGATTATAATTCTAAGTATATAGTACGTAAAATTTAGTTAATTATTTATTATTAATGATTAATTTTATTAATACTAATTATTTATTCAAGAATTAGTTTTTTACTGTGTTTTGTTCCCCAAAATCGACAAAATCAAAAGGAGCATGAAACAAGAATGGTGAACTTTCGACCCCGGGGGGGGCCCCCCCCCCCCACGAAAAATTCCTGTGTGAGCTACTGATATATGTATATTAGTTGAAAAGAGCCTAAAAAGTATGTTGTTTTCACATACACGCTTAAATATAGTAGTAATAATAATAAAGGTTTATTATAGTTATCAATGGGGGACGATGAAAATTGTTATTTTGAACAAAACACGGCATACCTCCAGTAGATTTCCCTATTTAGTGATTTATTTTAATATGTTGAAGAAATTCTTAATCATCACAATGTCCATAGTGAACATTTTCTAAATGGAAAAAATAAAATAAGATAAAAAGAAAAAAAATCTAGAATGCAAGGGGTGTTTGTATATGAATCCTAACATATAATTAGGACCTGATAAAATAAACTCCATTTCCAGCGTCAAAAGATTAACTAGCATTGTCGATTAAATAGACTCATACGTCGAGATCCTGTTCGGAAGGGAAATCAAAAGAACTTTATGCTCATTATTTCGATGGTATATATTTTTTCTGAGAATCCGAATTACAGATGAAATGTTTTTTGAAAACTGTAATATATACTGTATTTTGCTGCTGTTTAACTGGTCTGTCATTCTGTGCCGCATTTGAGAGTTTAATGATAAATAAATCAGATATAATTTTAAAAAAGGCTTTAAAATGCACTCGTATCCGGAATGAAATTTTTAAAAATTAAATTAAAAGTAAACATAATATTTTTTTTGAGATTTAATTCTTTATTTTCAAATAATATATTTCACACAAATAAGAGCCGGTGGAGATTTTAAATGCGATTATGATGGCAATGTGAATCACCATGTAGGTATGTATGTATACGTTAATTCTGCTAATAACAAAATTATTGTATAAATAACAGATTATTCTTCTAAATTTATAAAAGGACAGATTTAGAAAAGGATGTGTTTTTCAATAAGAAAGCACAGTTTTTATCACTTGAAAATGAAATTTAAAAATTTGTAAGTGCGGCAGTCATTTTTTGCTTATATAATGAACAGAAGTTGTAAAACTTTTTGTGTTAAATGATTAACTTATAGATCAACAAACAGATGCTTATGGCGTTCCCTTTAGTTGTAGAAAGTCGGCAGCTTACGCAAATCTTACTGAAATGATTAATATAATGAAAACATTTAAACTTGCGGCGATTGTGTAAACCAGTGATATTCAACCTGCGGCCCGCCGGTCTTGGCCCAATGCACTAAGAAAATTCAATTGGAGAACAATGTACTAAAAATTTAGCAGAAAATTCTATTAATCAAGCAATTAAATATATCAATTTTGCAATCAATTTATTTAATAGCAGAATGTAAGCAGGAGGCTTGGTCATAGACAAAAGGAAATAGAAATTATCCCATAACTCAGTAACAAAGTCATAAAAATAAATATTTTTGTGTGTGTTTTATAGAAAAGTTAATATAGTATTAAAATAAAAGCCAAAAATGAGTTTTATATAATATTTTGATCAATTTTGTTTGTCAATGTTACTTTGGTTTTATAGTGTGTTTTTTCCACTATCCCCATGTTGCGGCCCGCATGGGGGCTGCGGTAGTCCAGTGGTCAAGGTATCGGATCATGGCAGGCATGTCATAAGTTCGAGCCCAGTACCACTAAAGACCCACCGTGTAGAGCAGCGATGCACGTTAAATCTGTCGAGAGCTCAAATGTCCTACCGTTGGTGTGATAGTTAGGAGAGGGGGTGCTAGCTCAGGCGTCGTCCTCGTCACTTGACCATAGTTCAAAATTACGAGGTCCGTCGCCAAAAGCCCTCGTGTAGCTGAACAGTGCGACGTTAATATTCACTCACTCATGCGGCCCGCATGAAATAACTGTCATGTGTATGCGGCCCTCGTGAAATACCAATCATGTCTTTGCCGCCCGGAGGGAAAAAAGGCTGAGTACCCCTGGTGTAAACTAATTAACAACAATAATAAGTCACTTCTCAGTTCAAGTGAAAACCTTAAATGTATTATATGCGAATGGAATTTATCTTAAAATATAATACTTTATACCAGGGGTTCTGAAACTTTTCAGGGTGGCACCCCGTTTTCTGTACAAAAATTTTTAAGCATAGCGCAATATCTGCAAAACAAATAAAATAAAGGGTTTTATTATAATTTAAGCAAAAAAGTTCTTCGTTCTATGCATTTTCTTATCGATTATATTTCAGATACAATATTCTAAACTATTTGTTAATGGCGAACAAGTTATTTTATGCAAAAAGATATATCAACAAGTAATATAAAAAAAAATTAAAGCCATCTCTTACAAAGGTCGACGAAATTTTTTTTATTTTAGTTAATTAAATTCAATTAATGAATTAATGTTTGAAAAAACTGCATCAACATCAAGTGTCATCCACTACAAGTTCAAAAAAAATATTTTTGAAGCCAAGAAAAAATTCGTTAGAAAAACTTACTGACGCCGTCTGTTGTTGCTAATTGTAACTTCGTCAGAAATAACGCAAAATAAAATAAATTTAATAATAAAATTCAATTAATGAATAAATATTTTAAAAAACTGTATTAATATTCAAGTGTCATCCACTACAAGTTTAAGAAAATGTAGTTGAATTTCAGTGGATGAATAAAAAGTATTTTATTAACGATTGAAAATTTGAACAATATATATATATATATATATATATAAAAGGAGAGAGAGAGTGAACTAATAGTGGGGAGGAATCGGAAAAAGTCGGAAATGTGTTTTTAACGATCCCAGTTGTAAGTCACGCGGCCTCTAGTTTAAGAAACACTGCTTTGTACGATATAAATGTTTGTTTACATTCACAGCTTAGTGCTTATAATAACATGAAATATTTTTGAAATTGAAACCCAAATTGCGATTGAATAAAATTAAGTTGACCAACTTGATTATTTTTGTCTGTTTGGGAAACATGATTCTACTGAAGCGGAGGACATTGATAAACAATAGGTTGATAGTGTTTGTTTCCGTACATATCTTTAAGGTATCCGACTACATTCGGAACCGTGATTTTGCAAAAGCGTATAAATGGATAATATTTATGATATTTAGCGTCACTTAGATTAGAAAATGTATATAATTGTTTTAAGGACATTTTAACAAAAAAGTTAAATACAATATTTTGACAAAAAAATGAGCATAGAATGACCCATTTTCAAAATATTCTCCTTTTGCAAAAAATGCTTCTATTATAATATTTTGCCTGTATATAGCTTAGACCTCTATACAGAGGCCCAACTAGAATTTTTGAAATATATAACTTAGAAGTGGGTTTATCAATGTTTTACGACAACAGAGGGGAGCAATTTTATGAAAAAAACGCCGGTAGTTATATATATATATATATTTAAATTGGTGGTAACTGAGAATAATGTGAATAGTTCTCTCTCTCTCTGACTCTCTGGAGAAGTGTTAATTTTATTTAAAACACACACACACACACACAATTATTATTTTAGAAGCATTTTTTATAAAAGGAGAACATTTTGAAAAAAGATTATTCTAAGTTAATTTTTCCAAAAATATTGTATTTAAATAAATTTTTTGTCAAAATGTCCTTAAAACGATTTTATACATGTATTCTAATCTAAGTGACACTAAATATGAAAATGATCCATTTATGCGTTTTTTTAAAATCACGGTTCCGAACGTAGTTCGGATACCTTAAAGCAATGAGAAACGAAAATAAAACATCGGATTTAATCCTAGTGAAAAAAAATTGTTTATGGTTAAAACTAGATAATAGTTGTGAGGTATGTAACGTATTTGTTTATTATACCGAGTGTTTTATTTAAAACAGCATGTGCAAAGAACAGATTGAATTAATTGGGATATTTATGTTTGTACTTGAATCTTATTGAGAACAAGTAATAGTTTTATAACTCGGTTGAATGCATGGATTCGTGCTGTTTTTATTCGTTGATGTTTTTTGTTTGCAATGTTTCCTTTTTTTTGTATGCTAATGTTATAGTTGTATATTTCTTCTGTCCTTGATATCCAAGACTTGTGTCGTTTAACTTGCGTACGAATAATCTAAAATGCCAAATGTCAGGAAAAATTTATTGCGATGCTTCTTAAAGTAATTTATCGTCTCGCTTATATGGATTTTCTCGCGCTCGATTTCGGTTGAGCGTAGAAGACCGTGATTTTTAACTCTTTCTTTAAATAAACTTTTACTTTTTTTTGCAACATTTTCGAAAAAATTTACTTATAATGGTTTATTTGTACAGTGTAACAAACACAACATTTAATTAAAATTAGGTTGAATGTATTAAAGAGAAAAGAAATTAAATAGAATAGTTTATAAATGAATGAAGTTTTTTCGTTTACACTGTTTTTTTTATATTTTAATTTTTTTTTTTTTTAGTGATCTAAGATGCCTTCCCCTTTATGAACAAATGTTGCTTCAGGTAAGATTAATTATTTTATTTCTGATTTAAATATAAAAAAAATCAAGATAATATAGTAGTTAGTACGAATGTACTAATTATGAGAAAAATGTTTCTAAAAATTGAAAAATATGTTAGTGGGTTTTAATGAATTTCAGCTTCCCTTTGCGGAGGCCCGATTGGTTAAAAAGTTTAAAAAGGCCTAATGGTATAATTTTAAATATTACATTTGTTGATCTTCCTAAAATTTTGTTTTATTAGTTTTATTTACTATTTTTTTCAGAAAACCAAATTGAAAAAACGACACGTTATATATATATAAGTCCATTCATTTTTCATTCTAAATCCAACGCTTTTCAATAATGCTGCATAAACCTTTGTTTCTTTAGTTAAATGTATATTTGCTTTTGGTAACATGAAAAAATAATTCCCCAGCATTTCATTATCGACATTTTACATGAGCAAATACTGAACCGTAACAGCATAAAACGCAGTTATGTGCGAGATACAGCAGTTGCTCTGACAAAATTTCCTTGTCTAACAAACTTGAAACCAATAAATATTCAGGCTATTTTCTTTCCTTCTTTGAAGTGGGGACAGCTTCCAAGTGAATTCGTTTTTGGTAGAATCTTAAATGATCTTTTTAAAGCTTTAAACGCCAATAAATTTTAACAAAATCACTTTTCATTAAAACTCTCAATGACCTTTCTTCAGTGTTAAATGCCAACAAATTAGCTTCTTTCACTCGTAACTTACCGCTCTACTACTCATAATTAACATCTTTCCCCATCGTTTTCCAACTTTGAAGTTGAGAAATAGGTTGTATGGACATCTGCAGCCAGAATGTGCTAAGATGTGAAGGGAAAAGTAATTCGGTCATATATATGTGACCACCGCTACTCCCTGTTGAGCGGGTAGGCAGGAGGAATGAAATATATCACAAAGGAATATGTACCTGCTTGTTTGCTTACTGTCTAGAATGGCCAACCATTTTTTTTCTCGTAAATCTCTTTGTGTTTGCTCGCCGATTTCCATTATTTGCGCGCCTTCTAGAACGTAGATGCTATTTTTATTTGTGTATCTTTGTCTGGAGGTATTATATTTTGTTACTGTTAATTCGAACTGATTAACTTTCTGCATGGATAAAACTCTACAATAAATTTTAATGAGTGAATAACGATTGTGTTCTCAATCCGACTTTATGTCTTATCACTTAGCCAATGGCAACCTCTGTCTTAGCGATGTAAATTATGTTTTAACATGTACGCGACTAACGACTTAAATAATCGTATCATCGCGCTTCGAGAATGGAAGGTGATGAGTCGTTGATAAGTTTACGGTGAAGGAAGTGATTGGATTTTTAAACACCTGAATTGTGTGAGGATGACTATCTCCTTTTTTCTTTCTGTGTGTTCTGGCCAAGTGTTATTTATATATTTCCTCGTTCTTTTCATAGAAAGATTTCTGCTTCTAATTTAGGTGGTCGGAACAGATTTTTAAAAGGTGACTTAACTTTTTTTTATTAACAGGATATGCTAGAATTAAATCTAATTTATTTAATATTGTCGTGCCAAGAAGTTTTTAATTGGTTTCAACATGCTATTTGTCAATCATCAAAGGCAAAAAAATCTACAATAATTTGAACAAAATGACAGTTTTACCTGCAAATATCATTCCTATAATGTTAACAAAAAGCGCCAGTGATTTGTCCTTTATTAAAGTCACGCACATTTGAAAAATTTTAGTTCAGTTTGATTGGATTTTTTCTTAAATTTTTAAAGAAAGATTTAAAATTCCTTAAAAATAGTTTAATATACTTATTCTTAGTTAAATTATTGGCTGGAACTACGATTTTTATTGTGTACAGTAAAAAAAAGCGATAGAAAAAATATGGGGTGACTCAGTCACCCCGCGTGGCCACTATATTAGTATAGAGTGCGCGCCTTTTCTCCCGGGTTAATAATCTTTGACTATCTTTATCTGAACTAACGAGTTGACAGTAGTATTTAATTTTGATATTCAAATAATCCGCTCTTAAGTATGAGGTTAGTGAGTAATTAATCCATTGTAAAATGAAATGTGTTTTTCCGCAAACATTTTAAGCTGATGGAAAAGACGTCAACGAGAGAGAGAGAGAGAGAGAGAGAAAACGTGTATGTATATTCATAGAAGATCGATGAGGATGGCTTTAAGTTCTTTGAGCAAACATACTGAAAGTAAAATAATTATTATGATAAGCCGCGAAGAATCTGAAACATCTCTTGTATCAGCGACACTCCCCTTAATGTCCTTGACCTGTAACGTAACTCACCTTATCCATCAAAAACTCTATGGTGAACAGCATAGCATATTGATGTTAATATTGAATATATGGTGAAGTAAAGCAGATGATTTATATTTTTTTGACCTCGTATTTACTTATTCATAATTATAGACTTTGCTGTGAATAATGTAAATGATAAAGCCCTTAAGAATTATAATAAAAGTTTACTCTTAAATATTTCGCTTGATATAATGCTCTGGATGTTTTTGAATATTGGAAGGAATTGACACAGGGCTTGCTCTAGTTTCTCTGATTTAATCGGTGATTCTCTGTTATATTCTATTTGAGAAATTGGAGAAAGCTTAGAAGTTTCACGTATTATTATTGTACTGATTGTCATTAAAAATGGGTTTAAGTTACTCAGAAAGAGGAAAATCTGTCCTTTAAAGCAGTGCACCGCAACCTTCTTATCGCTGCGGACCGGTCAACGTTTGATAATTTTACCGTGGCCCGCTGGGGGTAGGATACGTTGATTGTTTATATTTTAGATTGTTTTGATTTAACAATTTCAATTTTGTTACATTTATATATAAATATACTTTCAGAATAAAATATAGTTACACCAAAAATGAATCAGTGATTTAACGTGGAATATAAAGTGATTTCCGTGGAAAGTTACGCAAATCCGAGAGAAATGCACCACTTTAAATAAAATGGCAATAGTTTAATGTTCTTTAGGCGGCCCGGCACCATTTGATCCATGGACCGGTACCGGTCCGCGAACCGGGGGTTGCGGATCACTGCTTTAAAGTATACGTGATGCAGTTTATTGACATGATATAATATTTTTGACATGGAAATTTCATGGAGAAAAATTTTGCTAAACTATTAAAATATAGATAAATTTTTATAATTTATATTATAATTATTTCATTTTAATAAATCATAATAGTAGTTAAAAATTAATGAAAAAAAAAAAGATGAAGCAAATAATATAATAAAATGAATATATTTGGGACGAAACGACTTTTTTTTTTACATAGTTTTTCCCCCAACTTCTAATGAGACTTATTGGTTCCTTAATACTCGGAAAAGATCTAACTACTTTCACTTATATTCCAGATGAAAACATGGGATGTTTCCTTATATGTCATTTGATAGGGAAAGATAAAAGGTTAAGTTCTTACTTTTATCATAATTTCGTAATTGCAGATACTTACCTAAAAAAGAATGGAAACTTCGTTTTTGAAGGATTTCTTATTCTTTTTACTTTTTTGATGTCATATACGGTTACATTTAAGACTACTCTATTTCATACAAAAAACTTAATATACATATAATCTGTGTGAGAGTTTGCTATTGAAATTATTCGAGAAATTTAACTCTACATTACGAAAAAAAGTTCCTGTTAATTATTTACTTTTGCTCAAAGTGATATCAAATTCTCAAGTCTAAAGAATTTTTTATTCGTAAGGGCAAAAAAAACTAATAGTTAATGAATAAATGTAACACGATTATAAACATGAGCGGAAATTCTTTGAAAAGGTTATTGTAAGCTTTCAATAATAATTTAATAAAGTATTAATGGGAGAGAGACATTTGTCTTAATTTAAAAACTGAAATTCGTCAATAAAGCCGGTTTTACGCTTTTTTGTTTATATTATCCAAATTTCCTGACAAATTTTTATAATTTTTGTAGTATGTTTAAACAATGTAAATAACAAAGCCAAACATATAAGCAGGATATATTATATTAAGCAATGTAATGTATCATAGCCTGATTGAAAAAGATAATGCTAAACAAAAAGTTATAGTGTAATACCACATACTACAGAAAGATCAATAGCACATATTGCAAAAATGATTGCAATTTTAAATTTTATTGATTTATTAATAATTTGAAGAAGCAAATTCTTTTCAAAGCCAGTAAAATAACCTTAGACAGTTCTTATCTTTACCACATGGTTTAGCATATAAATAATTATAATTAAGACCTCAGAGATTGCGTTATTTAAGATATACGCTATCAGTTTGAGAAAAAAATAGAAAAAGAGCTTTCATTCCATTAAATATTTACTTTAAATAGTAGGTTCCAAAACATCTGCATGCTTATACCATTAACAAAAGAAAGGGTTCTAAGGGGTAACTTGTGTATTAGGACAGTAAATATTCATAAAAATATACAAGTCTATTATGTTTAGTTATAAAGTATTTAGTATACTAATTAAACTCTCTTGAACTATTTATTATTAGGGAAGAAACTTACACATTTATAAAGCTTAGTTGCTAATTATAGAGAAGATCTAAATACTACTTCATTCCTGCTCAATCAGAAAAATTTTATTATACAAACACATTTTTTCGTCATTACTTTAGAAAACTAACAAAACGTGAGAAACTTGATATTAAGGGTATCTTCTCGTAATATTCAAAAATAGGATCCGAATTCGAAATATTTTTTTTTTAGATATAAAAGTGCTCCAACCAGTGGCGCCTACAAAGGTGGTGTCCTAGGAGTCTGGACCTCCCCAAGCCCTTGATTTTTCCCAATTGATTATAATTCTAAGTATATAGTACGTAAAATATAAAATATTTGTTATTAATGATTAATTTCATTAGTTAATGTTAGTTATTTATTCAATTAATTTTTTACTATTTTTTGTTCTCGAAAATCGACAAAATCAAAAGGAGTGTGATACAAGAATGGTGGACTTTCGACCCTGCCCCCCCTCCCCCACTGAAAAATTCATGTGTGCGCTACTGGCTTCAACAATATTATTGAAGTTTGGTATCGCAATCCTATGGAAAGCAGCATATTTTTTTCATTCTTTGCATTTTTATTAGAGTTGGTCCATTTTTTTTTTATATAACCTTTTTTTTCTGGTAAAATATATTGCGCATTTTTTTCCTCCTATATCGTAATGTTAAATGAGCTTTTAGAAATGCTTTGAAATTTTAAAAAACGCAAAATTATAAACATATGTATTAATTAAAACGTTGCAAGTTTTCATAAAATTTTAAACATTTTTCTGTCTGAAAATGGGTTCCACGTTTAGTTCAGGCTCTCGTACATATGGCGAAGCCAGCCTTAAACTAAACCGCAGTGTGTATCTCTTCTGTCTGGTAACCATACCTAAATGTGAGGCTTCTACAAATGACATAGGAAACAAGGTTTGGATTGTTAGAAAAATATCCACGCAGAAAATGTTGCATTATCTCTTTTTTTTGTGTGTGTTATCTGTCTTTGTTATCAGAGTAAGTTCTTAACATCAACGGTTGTTCCGCTGTGCCCTCTGTCGTAATGCCGGTCTCCGAAAATTCTTCTGTAGTACTTTCTTTTTTTTTTTATCTTGATCTCTTACAGAGCTTCTCCCCATTCAAACATAAAATGAAGGTAGCCATCGTATGACTCCTTATCGCGGTGCCTTTTGGAGAGGACTTTTCAATAGGTGAATGGGGTATGGAGATAGGCAGCTTCTCACTTGCATGCAGCACGTGGTGCAATCGACTTTTAATTGCCATTACTGCTTATTTTTTGTGAAATAAGTTTCATGTAAAAAGCGAGGATATGTATAAGTTTTATATATAGTTTTAATTTTTCATTAATTTTCTGTGTTTTAATTATTTTCCTTGTGGAAAATTATCAACACTTTGCAGAATTATTAAAATTTATTATAGATTTTTGCCTGCTTTCGTATAAGATGACTGATATGGACATGATAAATTCCTCCCCCACCTGCCTGGCTTAGTATTTCTCTTAAAAAATAAATCTGCTAAGCCATTATCTATTGTGTGTAGTAAAAAAAAAAAAAAAATTCAGAAGGTTTTATTGTGTAACTATACGCAATTTGTTTGATTTGTATTTATAAGACATCATGAATACACAGCAGTGTTAATTTTTTTTAATGTACTGTGCTGTTAAAAAGTATATTGAGATAAATTCATTACCAAGATTTTCATCCAAAATGAATTCTAACTTGTTGAATCAAGTGAAAATCAAGCATATGCTAGATAAAAAGTATAGAGTAGTATAGATTTGCTATGTAGTATGCGTGATAAATTCATCTAAAAAGTCGTATATGTATGATTTTATATAGCAGAAAGATTCGCCGTTTTTTTATTGATCTAAGTCTGTTGTAGAAACTATAACCGCAATTTCCGATTGTTTATTAATTTTTTCTGATTTAAATTGTGAGGCCGCCGTAGCCTAGTTGTTATGGTCACGTACTCGTGGCCGGCGTGTCATGAGTTCGAGCCCTAGTGTCACTAAAGATCCACCGTGTAGAGGCCGATGTAAGTGAAATCTGTCGACACTCAAAGTCGTGGTGTGGTAGTTTGGACAGGAGGTGGTGCCTGCTCAGGTGACCGAGGCTCAAAATTAAGAAGTCCGTCGTCAATAGCCCTCGTATTGCTTTACACAGTTGCGACGTTAAAAAAATACTCCTTCACTCAGTGGTATAATTAACCCCTTAACGTGCACGAACGAGTTAATTCGATCGCGCTAAATTGGCCAAACTGAGCTCAAACGAGATAACTCGTGCGGAGTCGTATTTTATGCTGCTGTAATTTTCACACTCGAATGTAAGCGATCGCCGTCTGCATTCTTGAGACATCGTCGTGATTTCGTAAATTTAGGTAAAATTTATAGTAAATTTAGATAAACATTAAAAAAGTATTTTTTCATTTACAAGACGTCAGCATTTGGAACGCATATGTTTTGTATTAAAAAAATTTAGGTGAAAAAAATTTTGATTTCAGAAGCAAATTACTAGAAGACAAAGTTATCGTAGCGATACAAATATCCAAAAAATCGGGAAGACCAAAATCTTTTGAAATTCTGCCATTAACGGAACGTCATTTTCTCAGTTTTGTCCTACCAACATAAAAAAAAAAAAAAAATTCCCTCAAGATACTACGCTATGGGTTGTGCTAAAAGGGATAATCAAAGGAAAAAATAAAAGCGAGTCAGTACATACATGCGTAATAAATGCAATGTTGGGCTATATTTTGCACCTTGCTTTTAAACATGTCAGTCAAAAGGAAATTTTGAATTTTTTAAAATAAATATTACTGTTATCATTATTTCTGTTGAAAAAGTGTAAATAAATATTTTTACCTTTTAAAAGTCTGTTTATTTTCGAAACAGTTATTCTAAGAAAAGATAAAAGTCGATGTACGTGCAAGATTGGAATATTCGGCTCTTATCTGCAATGGATCAAAATCTAAATTTAAAAATTAAAATTTTTATTCATTTTTTTAAAATTTTTGGCTTAAACTAAGTTCTAAAATGTGTTTTTCTTAAATAAAAGAAATTGTTATTTTGTTTATTTATTTTTTTTGCCGATTTTTTTTTCAAAAGAAGTGGACGTTAAGGGGTTAATTTCTCAAAACATATCTTTAACCCCCACCCCCCTCTTCCTAAGTTGTATGCAATACGTTTAAAATTATGGATTTGTTCTACTGTAAAATAAATATTAAGAGGACACAGTACGATTCAGTTGACAAAAATCGGTCAAAAAATCGAATCTAATTTTTTTAGCCTAAATTATTCTTTATATACTTTTCTATAACCACGCAAAATTTGAAAGCTCTAAACTTAAAAAACGCAGAATTATGATAGCTTTTACGTTCGTTTTTATTCACATCCCTATGGCAAATTAAAGCTTTAAATTTACTATCTCAGAAAGATAAAATAACTAATTTGTATTCATTTAAAATCCTTAGGCTTTTTTTCTATTATGTCTAATGCTTTTAATTTTTTTTTACCTGTTGTTAATAGCACATGCAACAAAAGTTGATATGCATTTTTGAATCAAAGCATACTTATAATTTAAAAAATAATTGAACTCAGAATCTATACCTTTTTAAAGAATTTTCAATAAGCATTCATAAAAAGAAGTATTGTACGAATACCAATCATGTTATCGCAAAACCCATACCAACTTTTGTTATGCATAGATTGACTTATTTGTAAATCAAATTTCATGCGTGTACGTACATTTTTGTAGGAGGAGTAGCATTTTAAAATCACTTCACAAAATTTAAGTTTTTTCCTTAAAAAATCAAATGGCTAGCTTTTTATGAAATTTTGAGCACAAAATCTGTTTTACATAGTGTACACACATAGGAGGCAACCAAAAATTTTTTGAAAATCCAAAAATTAAAAATTTTGCGTAAATTGTACCATGTCCCCTTAAAAGTGGAAAACTTTGTTTACATTTAAAAATCACATGTTGCTAAATATGTCAACATTTATTTCAAAACCATTTCATTCTTGATCGAGATCCGTTGGCTATGGAGCGAAAATGAATATGTAGATGTAATTACCGTTTCAGGATGCGCTGATTGATTTCATAACCAGGAAGTACATAAAGCTTCGTTGAAATTCCAGCACGTCAAAATAAACCGCTTTCCTTCCCCCTCTCTTAATAAATACACTTACTTCATATTTTTTATCGCAAGATTTTTTTAAAAAAATGCATGCCTATCAGTTTCCATGAGATCTGATTTATTTTAACGCTCGTACATTTGACATTAACCCTTCTGCGAATGAATGTTATTTAACACTAGATTTACAGACTGAGCCACAATATGACTCATTAAAAATTTAATTACTACATACATATATATATATATATATATAGATATAAAACTTTAACATTATTTTTTAAAAACATGCGTTGGTTTTTAGTGAAGTAAGGAAATATATGTAAATGTTGTTCCTGTGCCCCGCACAACCCTTCATTTCGCATTATCGAATGTGGCATACCTTTTTTCACGGTTGTGAGCCAATTCGACTCATAGAATGATTTAACAGATAATCACATAACACATGGAATTTATTGCTCATATCAGGCCTGTTCAACAATCAAGTCGCACGTGATTTGTTTCTCTTTTCATTTTGCATTCCTTACATACAGTATTTGTGTGTATGTGAGAGCCATCGCGCGCGCGCGTAACTTTTTTTCGCTACTCCGCTGCATTATTACCCACTTCTGTTATCATTTCGATTTATACATCGCTTGTGATTGATTTTTAGTGAAATAATATGATTTATAATTTTGTGAAATTGAATTTTTTACAAGAAAAATTTGATTCACAATCGTAATTTATTCGTAAAAGGCATTACTATTGATATTTATTTTATCTGGTTATCTAAGGTTGCTATTATGGGAAAAATCAGAAAAATTTTCTTATATTGAAAAAACTAATCAAAATAAAATATGTGATAACGAAATTGAATCAGAGGAGGAAGTCAATAAAATTGAATTTTCAAGCAGTGAGAATGAAGATCTTCGTTATTTTGCTCCTAGAAAAAACAAAGCCACGGTTATTTCTCATTTTGAAACCAAAAGTGATTTAGACGCTATCGATACATTTTCTGATAAATCAATTTCAGTTGAAAAAGCTGCTGATGGGACTTGATGGGAAACATTGAACGAATTTAGAAATGTAGGCAGATTTTACCGGTTTATACTATATTCAAAGACGTCTCTGGTCCAACTGCCTATGCTAAAGGCATAAAACTATTTTTTACTATAAAAGAATGATGCAATAGAAATAGATGTAAAAACCTTTGTGCTAAATGAAATAGAAATGTTTGTGGGAAATGTATTTCAAAAACAAAATTTTTAAGTAAAAAATGTTTTCAATAATTTTTTTTAATAATAAATTTTTCATTAAAATTATTTGGAACTATTTTCTTTGCAAAAAAACTTCAATTTTCTTGTATGAGTCAAATTGGCTCACTTCTGTAAAAAAATCTATTTGGTTTATAACCAACACCCATAAATCTAGTGTTAAATAAACCTGAAAACACTTTTTCATGAAGTTCTCTTCCATTTTGAGTTTTTGATTAAGTCCGTCTTGGCAGTTAGAAATGCATCCCTTGCAAATAATGTTTTTGCAAAAGATGCGTGACTCTGTAATCATGCAGTCCAGCCTTTCACTGACATTAGTTTTCTGGCTCAAGGGCATGCTTATCACGTCTTGAGAACGTTAACGGGATTCAAATGCCCCCTTTCCCTTGTAAAATGCATGATTTCTGATAGCGTAATAGAAGTAGCAGCTTCCTTACTTATTAAGAACGATATATTAATGCAAATATTTTCTTTTTGGCCATCAAATGCTTTCTGGTCTTCATTGTACCTTCTTTTATGTCTGCATGCATCTTGTTAAGCGAAAGCTCAAAATGAAAGTTGCCGATTATAGCTATTATTAGTTGTAGATAATAACCCTTTTGGAAAGACTACTACCGTAATGGCTGTAAAAAAAACAACTACCAAAAGTATTATCTTGAAGGACACTGACAAAAGATGTCTTTAAGAGAAAGACAATCAATTATAACTGTTGGAAGCATATTTTGTTCTAGTTGAACTGTATAAACAGTTAAAGTCAAAGTGCATGAATTATATTGAAAGATCGGGGAACCTGTTTGCTCCTTTTTTTTTGTGAAGCTCTTTTTAACCGATTTTTTTTTGTTTGTTTTGACAAAAATATGAACAATTTAGCTAGTGTAAGCAGACTAAATATTTCGATATTTTAAACTTACTGAATAGTAATTTTGTGTACTTCAATCTACATAAGACGATAAGCATGCACTTTCAATGTGACTAATATTAATTCTGAGCTAATCGTGAAGGCTCTGTCCCGTCTGGATTTTGAATATAAAGCTAGAGCTTCATTTGTCTGTCTTATTCAAGAAAACATTTATAATTTATTTCTGAGTAGCATATTTTTTTAGCAATGTAAGGTTTTTACAATTTTGAGTATACTTGAATGTGTACTTTCTTAAAAAATATCTGAAAGTTTTACATTCATATTTCAAACCCTTTCATCTTGTAAACACAAGTGAGTTTTTGTTGTGGTAAAAGTTTAATTCACACACAAGTATGTTTTTTTAAAAATTCCGGTGTGTATGTGTGTGGAGAGAGAAATCTCGATTCTATTAGGTTGGTGCCTATGAAATGTCGCATTTTCTTAACATGTGAACGTTTGTCTCCCTGTTTTCCCTATGTTTCTGTTTATCGCATAATGTCGTTCATAGTCGTATTGTCCATTGCCAGTCACATTTCAACAAAGTAGATTTCACAAAGAAGCGCTTTTTTTTTATTTGTTTTGAATTTTCATAAAGATACCCAATTCAATCGATATGCGTATAATTTTTATGCGAGCTTACGCTTTGTAATTATGCTGCAAAAATTACATGCAATATAAACCAGGCATTTGGGAAGAATACAGTTAACGATCAAAAAATGCAGCGATGGTTTGAAAAATTTCAGTCTGAAGATTTTTCACTACAAAATGAACAACGTAAAAGACCCAAAAGATTTTTGAAAATTGATGCTCTTAAAGTATTGGTTGAAACGCGAATCCGGCTATATCTATTATATTGCCAGTCCAATGATGAAATGCATGAAAAATTGAAAATTATACGCCCACACATTACTTGTTAATCGGTATGGCGCAATAATTCTCCTCGACAACCACTAGACAGCACATGTCGTACAAATCAATTGCGAAATTAAATGAATTAAAATATGAAATTTTGCACCACCTACCTTTATCACCGGATCTTTCGTCAACTGACTTTCATTTTTTTTTTCAACATTTAGTACATTTTTTACGGACTAAACAGTATGAAAATGAAGGCAGCCTGAAAAACTCCAAATCAGAGTTTATTGATTCTAAAGATAAGAATGGAACATATTTTGATAAAACAAACAGCTGTTGAAAAGAAAGGTATGCAGATTTATATATTCACTTAAAAGTTCGACAACTCGCACCAACTTAATACAATTTATGTATATCATTAAATAAATATTAAAAGAGTGTCTGTTCTTTGAATCAAAGGTGTACCCAGGTTAAGTGCATTGTTTGATAGCGAGCGGAAGCAAATCTTAAGGACGGTAACCGCGAAACCACCGACGAATTGCTACAGTAATCGTTTCCTGATGCAATCAGTTGTTAGAAATCCTGTGTCTTGTGAGTTCTCCTAATGTTATTTTGATTTCAATCATGATGAATTCCATGAGAAAAAAAAAATTATAATCATCCTCAATCTCCCATGTAATATAAATCTTATCGCTTTCCGAATCACAAACATCTTTCTAAAAAGGCGGTACAACCTGATTTGCGAGAGCTATGCATTTCGCAATTGTATGACTTAGAATAAACAGAAAAGAATGACGAAATTCGGTTCAAAATATCGGCGTTGGCGGTGAACAGGTTTGGTCCACACATGCATAAAGATTCATTACTAAGTTTATCAATCAGTTTTGTCTTTTAAATATGAATCTATTAATTATCTTATGCCAGTAATCATTGCTTTTTTTCCCTTATTAAACTCATCAAGTCGGCTGTATTAAATTATTATTGACTGTAAATTTGCATTCTTTCATACTTAGATTTATGAATGTAATCAACAGTATTCTGTGTAAAAATGACTTATAAATTTCTTAAATGCAGTTGACTCTTTGATTAAGAATACATACAACTGCAATTTTTTTCTCGCTTTTGAATAGAACCGTCTCTTAATACAAGCTGTAAGCTAGCTTTAAATATATTATGGTCAAAACAATTCTATTTAATACCGTCGTCTTTTTATTATTATTATTTCATGGTTGATAAGTAGCACTTTTATTGTGAAGTATCCCTTCGGTATGCAAGTTCGTGAAAAAAGCATTTTCTTGTTTTTCTTTTCAAATGGTATGTGTTCTTTATTTTTCAACTGTCATTCCTTTGAAAACGTGCTTGATCTTCTTCAAATACCTCTTGAAACGTGAAATTAACTTGAAAAGAGGGTCACAATTATTCTTTATTGTTTGTAGATTGAGTGACACGGCGGCACATCGGAAGTTGAAAAACGCCAGATTTAATTATGCAAATTTATGAAAAAAGTAAAAAAAAATGTAAATAGTATGTAATTTATCGTCCATTTATATCTTTCGGTTGATATGGAATCTTTTTAAAAACTGTTCAGTTGTGATAGGTGTTTGTTGTTTGTGACTCTAAAGGGTTTTTATGGAGATGAAAAGGAATGTTTTAGATGTGTAAAGAGAAATATCGAGATTAATATCCATCAAATATCACTTCCTTTAAGAAATGTATTCGATTTTTGACAGCTTTTTGAAAAGCTTTTCAAATATGATAGTTACTTTCAGGATATAGGAGAAAAAAATTGTTAACATACTATATTAAAAAAAATTAAGAGCGTTAAACTTAGGTGCTTTTTTGTGAGTGTTAAGCTGTTAAGAGCTATTTTTAAAAACTATTTAGACTTTCTTTAACACTAAGAAATTTTTACTCTGCACATAATTTTTTTTATGTTGAAGAATTTGATTGTTGTGATTAAAACTAATTATTTTATTTCCCTTGCTCATATATGAGTATCAAGCTATTATTTAAAAAATTAAAATTACATTAATTTTTTGAAATATCTAAGTTTGGTTTGTTAGCCAAGTTTTCCTTGCTTACGAAAAACAAGTAAAGTTTGTATTTGAAAGATGTTTTGTGAAAAGACTTATATATCAGGCTTTGTGTTCGTTCTAGGCCGGGAAAAGACGCAAAAATTGAAAGGGATGGGGGCGTAAAATTACATTTTGTATCGTAAAAGAACACGCTATCATGCAACCGAGAACAAAAAACTTATTTCTGTAAAACATAGGAAATATTTTAGTCGTAGTGTATTAAATGTTTAGCTCATGAATAAATTTTTAAAAACAAATAATTTTTTTTTTTACGCAGCACTAGTAGTGGGTTGAATGAGCATCCATGGTAATTATTCCACGAACTGTTGTAATTAGAATATTATAGAATATGTGAGAAATTTTATTGTTTTGATTAATAAAAAATGTACCAAGATAAGTGGTTTCTAATGAGATTAATATTTTCTTTCAAGAAACGAATTTGAAAATTATTTATCTTCTGTGAATATTTAATTAAATTACTTTTTAGAACTAAGCATTTCAGCTACACATCTAATTTCTTTACGAAAAGAAAAGTTGAAAAACACGTACATTATTTTTCAAAATCCATATACCTCCATATCTATATATCTCTGTCTTTCTCATTTCCCCATAACACACTACATTTCTATCAAAACTTTTAAAAAAAGAAACTGATAACTTATTACATTAGCTTTCTTTTCTATCTTTCGCGGATGATCGTGTACATCAAATGACGGATCATTACTGTCGATCTCAATGGCCTATTCAGTATCTTGAAACATGCACTAGGTATTCTTGAGGTTAAGATTCTGGTTGTCATAGAAGTTCGTTAAATTACGGTTCTGTTAAGTTACGAATGATACGATTCTTTTTGAAGTTTGCAGGTTTTTGGAGCTGAAAAAAATGTATCGCTTTTATTATGTATTTTATGACTAGTAACAAATTAGGGGGAAAAGGAAGAAACGTGTGTCGATATGAACTATGGATTTATTAATAGTGTATTTACTAACTCTTGAAGTCAGTTTAGGAAAATAGTATTTCAAGTGTCTTGATAAGTAAAATCTGAAACTTAACGTTTCATTTTTTTAAATAGATTTTTCTTATTGTAAATGTGATGGACTTTTTTTGCGTAAGAAGTGGTTTCCTTCCGTCTTTAATCGTGATATATTTTACAAAAATGGAATTTTTTTTCGCACTCACAAGGAGGAAACTTATTTCCTTCTTTGTTGTATTTTTTTATCTGTTATTTCCTTCTTAACAGGATTTTCCCCCCACAATGTATGTTCATCATACATCTTGTGAAATTTTTTGTATGAAAAAAAAAAATGCGACCCACGTTTGAATTCGCCCAGAAGGAACTTGGGGGGGGGGGGCATTCACAGGTGACATTTTTCCGGCTTTATATGTATAAAAAAACTTTTTAAAGAACTAATGACTAACATAGTTCCTGTTTTCTTAGAAGGAACTAGTTTCTTCGATATCTTATTACTCATATAAAATGTTTGTTACAGATAGTTAAAATTATTTTTTTAAAAAGATTTCCATTAACATTTTTGCAATATCCGCTATTATTGAATCTCAATGTTCAGCATATATGTTGTAATAATACTTATGTGGTAACGTGCATTTTATTGGTCGTATTGAAGCTAAAAGTGCATGCTGTACGTAAGAATTGTTTTTATTTGAAATAAATGTAGTTTATCAATAATGTCCCAACAGTTTTTCCCGTATCTGACTATTATTCTGTAACTGTACTGCTCAAGTTTTAATTTTAAGTTTGCATAACTGATTGTTGCTATAAATGAATATTTTAAAAAGTATACAGATATGATGTTGATTTATTAGTGTGTTTACTGATTTTAAAATAAAACAAGATATTGAAGGATTTGTTTAAGAATTCCAGTTTCATTATTTTTAGATATCTATCAAATTGAATCGAGATCATATATAGTTATAAATTTCTAACTTAAAAGGGCAATTTATACGCATTCATCACATTATCTTCCTTTGGCGTTTTATTGAAAATAAAACTCTTTCGTTGTCACATTGCCAAGTGGATTGATTGCCATGACCGCAAATCAACGTTAAGGTATCCGACTACGTTCGGAACCATGATTTTGCAAAAGCCTATAAATGGATATTATTTATGATATTTAGTGTTACTTAGATTAGAAAATGGATATAAAATTGTTTTAAGAATATTATTACAATAAAAATTATTTAAGTACAATATTTTGACAAAAAATGAACATAGAATGAACCCATTTTCAAAATATTCTCCTTTTGTGAAAAATGCTTCCATTATAATATTTTGCCTGTATATAGCTCAGACCTCTGTACAGAGGCTCAACTAGAATTTTTGAAATATATAACTTAGAAGTGGGTTTATCCATGTTTTACGACAAGAGGGGGGAGAAATTTTAAGAAAAAAACGCCGATAATTATACTTCAATTGGTTGTAACTCTGAAAAGAATGTTAATTTTTCAAAAAAAGAAAAAAATAGTCCAGACTCTTGAGAAGTCTTTACTTTATATAAGCAGAATTTTTTTTATTTTAGAAGCATTTTTTATATAAAAGAACATTTTGGAAAAAGGTTACTCTAAGTTAATTTTTTGCCAAAATATTGTATTTAAATAACTTTTTTTTGTCTAAATGTCCTTAAAACAATTTTATACATGTATTCTAATCTAAGTGACACTAAATATAATGAAAATTATCCATTTATGCGCTTTTTTAAAATCACGGTTCCCCAAATGTAGTCGAATACCTTAAAACCAATATTTAAAAAAAAAAAATTAAGGCAAATTGAAGCTTTCGAAAAATGATAAGTTATCTTTACCGAATGTGTGTGAGTCATTTTAGGGGATCTTAATAAATTATAACACGGAACGTTATTTAAATTTGCTACAAAAAAAATCCATTAATAGTTTTTTGCAATTTTCACACAAAATATTAGTATTTTAGAAATATATTCTAGTACAGTGTTAGATTTGACTCTCAATTCTGTATAATCTTCCGTCTACAGCATTTTTTAGTAAGTTTATTTCAATAATATATTAAAACTGTGGGGCAGAGGTTCTCAACCATGGACCAGGACCGATATCAGGTAATGCGACTGGACGCGAATTCTTTATGATGGAAGGTATAATTATTTCATTATGTGTTGCAGTGTAATGAACAGAAATTATAACTATGCAATTAACTGTATTGGTCTTAAATTTCCCCAAATTCTTCACTTTACTTAGAAAAATTACCTTTGACTAAAAGTTGAAAACATGGAATTAATGTTTATAAATAGTTCTCTAGGATGTTTTTTTATACAATATTTAGAATTCTCCCGAAATATTGAATTTATATACGTGCGCGTTGAATTTTAAGTATTCACAAGTAACTTATATTTTTCATCTTTCTTTTCAAAAACGTGTTAAGTTTTTATAATTTGGGAGAGGTAGGAGGAATCCCCCCCACAATACTGATTTAAGAGCATTTAAAATTATAGAATTATGTTGGTTATATTTTACAAATGTGTGTGTAATATATTAATAATGCATAAAAAATTGTATTAATATATCCCACACATATTTGTGCATTGTATTATTACACATACATTATTAATGTATTACACACACATTTACACACATTCTAAATTTTAACATTAATAAGAAGGAAAAAAAAAGATAAAAGAACAACACTTCCATATTATATATAACTTTCTTTTTTTCTTATTAATGTTTTTTTAAAACAATCTAATAATTTTTTTATTGATTTTTAACCATGATAAAAATATTTTTTTAAATAAAATTTTTTTTGGAAAAGAATTAGAGTTAAAAGTAAACAAATTGAAAACCATGTAAAAAAAAACAACAACATTGTTTGCAATTATAGAACTTAACAAGTTATGTGTCGACCTAGACCGATACTGTTATGATTCTCTCACTTCCCCCTACACATATATATAAAGTTTTCTTCAATTTCCTGTGTTGCTCATCTGTGAGAGGGAGTGACGCGGTTCGGTGATAATGTGCCCGGATGTGACAAATACTGAACCCGAGAATGAATAAAAAAAATAGTATTTTTTCCTACTTCTATATGTGACGTCTATTATTAGCCATCTAATTGCCTTTCGTTTTCCTCCCACAAGTGTTTGACCGGTTTTTTATGTTCCATTAGATTTCGTATGTGTCTGGACTAAGTTTTATTTTGGTAATAGTTAGGTGTGTTTTGGGGGTGGTTGATTTAAATAACAATTGACGCCCTTTTATTAGAGTTATTGAAGCATGTAAAAAACTGATAAAGTTATGCAATGCCATTTTTTTTATTTGGATAAGTACTCAAAATTATAATATGACCGGAAGTTTTTTCAATTGACTCTAACAATAAATCCTGTGGATTTCTGAGAACTTTTGTTTCGATTCTTATTGTAAGATTTTTTTCCTGAAGTATTAATACTTTTTTTTTGTCGTATCGTATAATTTTTCATTGAAAGTTTGATTAAAGTCAACCCCTTTATCATAAAGTGTGAATTATATTAAGCAACCAATGAAATTGTTATGGATCTTTGAGACGGACAACTCTATATAGATAAACTATGTTACTCTATATGTGGTTTCTCTCTCTCTCTTTTTTAATTCTATAAATCAAATTTCATTTAATTAAGGGTTTTTGAATATATTTTAATTTTTCTTTCCCTTTTTAATGCTTTATTTCATCGTATAGTTAAATTTTAAATTATGTGCAGAATGTGTCCAATAGACCTGATTTTGAAATACTGATACATGAAAATAAGATCACAAATGATTATTTCTTGCAAAAATTTTTTTAAAGAACACGACCTTCTTTAGTGATGCGTAGAATATGTAGACGATATTCCACGTCTCTTTAGAATACTGCAATATGTCATTAACTACAGTGCCTATGGCGACTATAATACAATTGCGTAAATCATTAACGCTTTGCACCTTGCTAAACTATCCTTAACTTAGCCCCCCGAGTGAAAACCAAACGGAGTAATTACTGGAAGAAAAAATCGCCATGGAATAGGGTCATCCAAATTCAACCCAATGAGATCTAGGAATAAAATATATATAATATCTAAAGAATTTGGTAATTGCGAAGCTTCTTTTAATCTGGAATGTGATATTAAGATGCGGATGCGATATTTGAGTGGAAAGACAAGCACATTTTCTGCATTCAAATAGTTAATAGATGTACCGTATCATACCACTAGAAATGTATACTTCAATCGTATAATTGTGAATCTATATCAAATATTTTTTCGGTTACCTTTTTGGTTCGATGTGCAGTATCTGGTTTGGAATACATATACATTGCTCGTTCTTAGTAAACGTTTTCAAATCCAAAAACTGAAGGTTTGTTCAAATATTTCCTTAATACCTCATAGATGATGCCAGTAGAAGGAATGATTATTGATAACCTAGATTTTTTCTGATTAAGCATGCACTTCAGTTTCGCAACATTGACTGAAAAGTCT
>BMAV01022243.1:301376-313315 GCA_019973955.1 Trichonephila inaurata madagascariensis | reverse complement strand
AAACATTTTTGTCTCGTATTAACTTTGAACGGATTTAGCTTTTACCGTTAGTTATTATAAATTGTTAACATTTTTTGTAATAGATATTAACCGTTTTTGAATGATGTAAATGTAAAATCTTAGCTGGGAAGAACGATTTATTATTAAAATTAATATACGTACGGATGAATTATTAAATGACGTCAAATGAACGCGAGTCTTGCTTGTAATAAACATTTTAATTGACAATGGGTTAACGTACATATTACTCTGTCTAACGAAATTTACACTGTGATGTATTAAGGGTAGCTGACTAGATTTGTACGTCGAAATAAAGTATTTTTGTAATAGATGTTTCGTAACTCATGTGATAAAAATTTCCTTTTTGTAAAAACTTAAATTTTTTCAAACTTTATGAAAGAGATCCATAAATTTTATTTAGTTTTATAGGTTTTATGTTAAAAGCACATGTTACTTAAAAAACCCGCTGAAGAATAAAGTGAAACTTTTCTCAAAAACAAATCTTTCTATCATTAAAAGCATCAAGTATTAAATTAATTAGAAGTATTTCTAATATCTTATATAAAAACCTTACCGAAAATGGCTCAGACTTAGAAATAGTTGATAGCCTTTAAAATTTTCGAAGGTCAATATGAATTGTAACATATTTACTTGATGACGTATCCTGATCAATTGATTGTACGGGTTCAAGAATTTCGTTGTTTATATAAAGGGCTTATCGCGTTTTAGTTCTTAGATCAGAAAGCAGATCAGAAACTGTCTGCAACATACTTTAAAAGCTCTTTTATGAAATGAACTTTGCAGACTGCCTGGGGCCGGGATTTAAAATCAGTAGACAGAAGGAAATCTTGTTACTTAAACTTGTTAATTTTCTCTTTAAGTAAGATGCATCGGTTTCTGCTTTATTTTCTTTGTGTTGATATGTTTCTGTTACTTAAATTTTATTGTTTTGCTGTTCACTGTTTTTATTACTATTGTCGTTCAGAATTTTATTTTTAAGTATTAAATTGACTAGATGTATACCTGTATTTTATATTTCTCGACTTTATTAATATACATTTTAAAATATCGCTTCATTTATGAAGGTTCTTGCTTCGAATTAATGATTAGATAGGATAAATATATTTTATTTCTGTCTGATAAATTGTTTAAGGTTTGACAAATTACCATCAAATTTAACGCAAATGTCCTCAATGTTGAATAATAATAACATGATTTTCTGAGTATCATGTATATGGAAAAATAAATATGTATAAATATATACATGTTTATTGAGGTATAATTCAAATGTGATGTATTTAAATACCCTACATATTTTTTTTTATTGTCTGAGTCATTTTTAGTACTGTTTATTTGGAATCTGAATGTTTTTGTATCGGAAAAAATAGCGTTAAAAAAAATGCTATGATTAAATTCTTTCTCGAAATTTGATTTTTTTTACCCAATTATTAGATGAAAAATTTAGTGTTTATAAGCATTTTAAATGTACCTCTCCGACGAATCGCGTAACGGTTTTAAAAATACAAGTAGCAAATATCAATATTTACATTATGCATGAATCGCTTCTCACTTTCTTAAGATCTTGTGCGCGCCCTTGATCGAAGTACTGACCTTCTGTTTTGGTATTTATTAAAATGGACGAAGGTCAAAAGTTTTCTTGATTCCACGTCTTCGAAAATAAATACTTGCATTTCCTTCTTTCACGCCACGGACTTAATTCCGAGCACACGAATGAAAAACATCGGCACTTCTCAATTTATGAGGCTCCAAGTGGTTACGGCTGAAAACCTCAAAGCGCGATATGATAGACGATTTATAGCAGTTCTTTTGAAACGTTGAAACCAGTAGTAGTAATAACCTCACTTGTAACATTTGATGTCAGTGACAACTGAGTTGCACTTCATGGGTATTCATCAGGTTTCTCTCAGGTATAGATTTGCGAGAGCAACAATAGAATCGTTAAGGACTTTTTTTCCACCAACCTTCCCCAGACAGGTAATGTTATTTTTTTAAAGCTGCTCCACGATTTGGGTCAAAGGGCTACAATAAGAAAGAAAGGAAAAAAAAAGAGAAAGAAACCGATAAAAAAAAAGAAAGTCTTCAAACTGAAAAAAGTGAAACATACCACTTATCTTTTCAATGATAGGAACATGATATAATTTACTACTGACACACAAACTTGCATCGTTCAACCTTCTTTATATTTTATTCCTTCTATTTACGACCGAGACTTTCAAACACTGCTTTTTGCCAGTTGATGATAGAAGGGAAATCCATGCTCGATAGCAAGTTGCCGACCCTAATATCTTGTCGAACGTGAACGCATCCGGGCAGTTGCTTTCAAACCAGAACTAATGTTTTATACATTTCTTTGGTGGGTGTTCTTGTGCCCCCTTATCTTGTGTTGGTAGCGTTATCTGTATCCACCTAGGTGTGAATAATTGCTTCGACTGATCTCATGACAAATGCGTGTGATTTGCTATAAATTCTTGTGTGCAAGTATATTGAGAAGAATACTAATGTCGGACACATCTCGTTTGTAACTGTCATGGGTTTAAATCGGAGATTCCCAAACTTTTTTTCTCATAGACCCCTTACCATGTTTCAGTTTTTGGTAGATCCCTGCTTACTTAATATTAATTTTTTGCAAATTTATCAACTTTTATGTTTTTTTTGACAGCTAATATAGAGCTACTTACTTTAAAAAATTTAAATTTCTTACTGTAGTGAAGTATAGTGTTCAAAACTTAAGAATCACATGCTAATTAAATTAAAACTTAATTAATACGTAAAATAACTGATCAACAAGCAAATGTTTATAATGAGAGGGATGAATTAGGTGCTTCAATAACAAGTTTCAACATTTGGGATCTATTTTGCCAGGTTTAGACCGAAATCTCCTCGGTTAGTAGTATCCAGAGAGTCTTTTTCTTTCTTTCTCTTTTTATTTTGAAGATTGGCAACCGCGCTGAAACTCCTTCTCACTAAGAAAAGCAATTAAAAACTTTCTTACCATACTTCACAATTCGGGATAAATAACAGGTGTGTCTCTTAAAAGCCAAAATTGCTGATATTCCTTTCTAAACTGTACTTTTAAGTTCTCCGTTACTGCTTATTCTGATCAGTTCTTGTGAAGTGACATTTTTTTTTCAATGTGACCAAATTAATTCATTGTGTGCCTACTGTGGTATAATTAACATAGTCCTAGCATTCTTCAGTTTATAGTAACTGCAAATTAACCTCATTCAATTTAGTAAATAAATCTGTTAAATAGGTAAAATCTGGTTTCCATTTGATTAAATTTTCTTTTGAAATTAAAACCACGTTCCGGTTTAATGATAACCACTATCATGCGCACGTAGACTCCTATTTACACCTTATGAGCTGGCAAATTATTTTTTCGCTGACGTGGACCCGTTGCTGGTCGATATAGATCACTTTGATAATCAATGGTTTAAATAGTTGACGAATTCAACGAAGAATAACACATATTGCATGTACAAATATACGTTATCTCATGAGATGGATTTTTATATAATTATATATATTCTTTAAAAAAAATTATTTTCTTTTCCAAATTTTCATCATTAAATTCTCACATGTAAATGTAGCTTTTATAGTTTATTCTCTCTTGTATCAGAAATATTAAGAAAGTACTAGCTCATTATGCTAATTAAATACAATATTAATCTATGTAAATTAAACTAAATCCCCCTCTTTATTTGATGTGATATATTTCAAATTTAATTTTTCTTTTTCTTTTTACCCCCCAATAAATAAATAAATATCTTGAAATTTGTAACATTTTTCTTTATTTGAATAGTTTACAAAAGTTTGTTGGGATGTATAGTGAAGTGGATCGAATTTTTTTTTCTAAGAATTTGAAAACCTATCCTTATGGAAAAGATGCTGTATGATATACAGATAAAGGGAAAAACAAACCAAAGAATTAATTTTAGTGTTAAATACCTCCACTAGAGGAATGAAGGTTAGGTATTTGATTTTTTTAATGGTAAAAAGTCAAAGTAATTTTTGTCAAACAGTATTTTAATACTTTTTAACATTTATTGCGATGGGAGGACACATACTAAATAAACAGTTACAAGAGAAAATATCAGCTGTGTACATTTACTAGCTTCTTTAGTATTAAATTTTAAGAAAGTACAAACCTACTGTCGAAATTCAGAGCACGATAAAGCGGAAGATTGGATTTCAGGGATCGACGGTGCTGGGAAAAAGCTGGATAGTAAAATATTGTAATGTTAACACTACACTTACTCACCAATCAATAATAACTTTTGATTAATTATATTGTAGAAAAATAACTATTTTGAGTTTAAGTCATCTATATAACCAAAACTTTTTCCATTTTTTTCGAAAATTCAAGCCCTTTGTGGCAATAAATTTTGCAATCTCTCTCTCATTTTTTTAAAATTATTTTTCTCCTAATCTTCATATTGTAGAACACTGATTCTCACACAACCACTGTTTCGCGTCACTTCTGTGTGCCACCAAATTCTTGAAGTGTGCCACTAAATTTTTTTTTAAAATTATTAATTATACTCTGAGAAAAAAAAAAAAATCTGGAACCGAATTATTGCGGCTCCGATTGATTTTATAATATTTTCTCCCTATATAACCGCGATCCACCGTAATGTACAGGGTAGTAATAAATGCATAAGGCATTTACTTTTATTTTTAAATGTGATGTGCAAATACGAGAACCATTTTTAGTATTGATGCATCCGGAAAATAAATAAATTTTTCTTGAAAATGGTTTAATGTATTTTTTAAATATTAAATCGATGTCATTTATATAGATTATGAAGTTTTAATTTTAACTCTTTAAAAAATCAATCGGGGTTAGTGAATTGCATTTCTTTTTCCCATCTAACCAAATTTTTTCATTTTTTGAAATCTTAGATGCAAAAATTCATCAACCTTATCCAAGATAGGGTTAAAATAAATTTTGTTTTGAAATCCCATCGTGACATATTAAGAGGATCGCGGATGTAATTGATGGAACATCTGCAGAAATGTTGTTTCTAAAAAATTGCATCGTTCATTACAGTAGAAGTACTATTATGTTTCATCATCAGTCTGCTATATTAGGTTGGAGCATAATGCAGGACTTATCACGCTGAGGGGAATATTAGAAGTTCGGTATAAGATGGAAACTGAATAGTCATCTTTTTATGAGCCAGCTGCTGGTTGATGAAACACAGAAAGAACCAATCAGAAGTGATTTTTTTAAATTTTTACTACAGCAATTCGTTCCTGGGTTATTTGGTACATTTTTAAAATAAATTAATACATGCTGAATTAGCTTTCATGTATAAAATACCACTTCTATTGCTTGTACACATATTTGCCTTGTCAAAATGGATGGATATAGGTTTTATACTGAGAAAGAATCTCCTGTGGCTGTCAGTATCATTTTATCAAAGCATCAAAAACTGTATCGTTTTTTCAGACATATGTGTTTTTAACCCCATATTCCATTTTCGTGAAAACAATCATATTACAGAAAAGGACGGTTATTAGTTTTTAATTTTATTTACTTGAATAGTGTGATGAAGGAAAATTACTAACTAAAAATAGTCTTAATCATCAAATGTGTTTTGATATACTACGTTTGTATTGAATTAAATGCTTTGTCTCGATTTTTTTTTTAGAAATTCTTAAATATGTTTTTCAGTTAGAAATAAAATGGACACATGGGGAAAAAAGGCGAGAAAATAGCGGAAATAATCATTTTTTCGATTAATCCTTCCGTAACTGAGATAATGAAATTTTCAGTACCTTTTAAGTTTAATTCAAACTATGAAATCGGTTATAAAGAAAGCTGAAAATTTCGGAATTCATTGTATTGTATTTTTTATTGTTTCTAAGCTTTTCCCCGGTTAATTTTTCCTTCATATTTTCTGTATTGTTTCTTCAAAGGTACCGTAGTGCATTGTCATGCATATTTATCAAATTGTAAAACTATTTTTTTTGCATTGAATTTCATTCTTTTTATATTTATTATTTGTTTTTACTTTGAAGCTTTTTTTTTTTCGTTTTAATTTATTTTCTCGATATTGTTATTGTGTTGTGCTTTTTTTTATGACTTATCTATTTGCTGTACATTTAGATAACTAGTATTTTTCCAACTACCAGCTGCGCACACAAGGGGGGAGGTCCAGGAAGTTCAGCCTCCCCCCCCCCCCCCCCCAACGCGGTTGATTTTTTTTTTTTTTTATCGAAAATATTTTTATTCGAAAAATAAAATTTCTTCTCTCCTTTTCTTTTTCAAAACTGAACTGTATGCGAACTTTGCTGTTTTTATTTCTGAATTATAAGAAAAGTAAATGCACACACATAAATTTATTAATTAATACTAATTATTTATTTTATTCAATGACTTATTTTTTACTGTTTTTGTCCCCGACAATCGATAAAATCAAAGGAATATGTTGGGTGGCGTGAGATACGAGAATAGTGGACTTTCGACCCCCTTCCCCTTGAAAAATTCCTGTTTACGCGACTGCTTCCTTTTTGCCCTCAATTAGCACGTTAATTTTTTTTTTTTTTTACACAAGAGGTATGCCTTTATATACATATGTGCAGTGGCGTAACGTACACCCCCGCATCGTGGGGTGAGTGGGTGTAAAACCTGACTGACCCCATCTGCATATGGTTTTGCAATCCTTTGCAAGATCCGGCTTGGGGTCCAAAACCTCTCTTTGCAGGGGGTTGCTAATGTTCTCCGTTACGCCACTGCATATGTGTATTTGTACGCAGTAAAATACATGAGAATATTGCTGATGGGATATCAGATATAACATGTATGCATATCTTCATTGGAAAATTTTTCGTAGAATTCTGTATGAAAATCCCATCACCTGCCCTATTCGAAGTGGGGAAATTATGTAATTATAACTATAGACCTGTTTCACAGACGAAATGCAATAATTAACTCTTCGCATTTGTTGAAGATATGTTAGAATATTAAAGAGCATTTTTTTGACCTTTAATCTGTTAGGTGACGTCGAAAGAGAAACTGGTCTCCCACTGACCTTCTAACACCTGCATGAAACGAAAGCTTAAAGGTAAAGGTATTTCCTTGGTTTAATATTCATTTGCGCTGGTGTAGAATTAAGTCATACTTGAAAATAAAATTATTATAATAATACAATTAGATAATCGTAGAGGAAGAACAAGTTGTGTCGTGCAGTGTAAATTTTTTACCGTCCTAGCTTGCGCAATATAGCTTATTTGCACAAGATGCCAGTTTTTGAAGCCATACTTTGGGCACTTTTGTTCCTTTAGTTTTTGATATGAATATGTAATGCAGGAAACAACTGGGTTTTGCCATAAAAAAAAAACAACATTATTCGTCCGAAAAATTGAGTTTATTGACAATTGTTAACTTCTGTTTTGTTATCAAGGCATCAACTGTCTTCGAGAAGAGAATCAGTTTAGAAAATTTCTTTATATTACTTCAATTCTGGATATAATGAAAGTATAATAAACCGTAAGTGTTATTTATTTAGAAAAAGGCTTTTGTTTGTAAAACAATTGTGATAGTTCTTTCTTACATTAACATAATATTCCATTTTCTACTTTTGGATTTATTTTTTTTTTTTTTTTTTTTGTTGGTCGGGTATAGAAGAATTGTCTTTCTTTGTAAAAATTATTTGTGGAACGCTTTTTAAAAGATTTTTGAAAGAAAATTATAATAACTTTAAATTGGCAATATAAAAAATGCCCGCTTAAGTGTATTTCATTCTCTTAAATATTGAAAATATTTCGTTTCTTTAAGTAATCTTTTCTGGTGAAGGATTTTACTATTATGAGAGTCGAATGGTTGTAATAATGATACGTAAATTTATCGTATATTTCCTAATATATTCTATTCATATACATAAATTTTCTATTTGGCTCAATTATTTCTCCGCGATTGGCTGTTTTAACTTCTCAATTACTTATCTTCGTTATATATGCAGTGTTTCTAACTTTACTCTTAGACTAAAATTGATAAATTTCAGTTATTTTAATTTAGTTTCGGTAGAAGGGAAAAACAAGCACGCTCAACACGCTAAAGAAGTATTTTTTTTTGTTTTTTTGAAAAAAAGTACTTTATGAAAGAGTACACATTCTGAGGTTTTATAAATATATTTATAAGCCCCTCAGTACTATGAACAGAAAAGAGGAAGGTTAGCTAACTAGAAGGTTGGTTAAACCCCACTTTTATAAATTATTAGAAGCTGTTCTAAGCCAGCTTTGTTTATAATGCTGCAGCATCTATATTTTTAAGTTTCCAATATCTGATATCTCTTAGGTTCCTTTACCATCGGAGTCTAAATGTGAACTTTTTAGGTAATTTCTTTCAAATTATTCGCTTTCATTAAGTCAATGTATAATATTTTTTTCCAGAATTCGTAAGTTTATTTTCTTTTTGAACATTTGAGTTCATCATCATAAATGTTAATTTAAAAATACGTATTCGCTTAAATATTTTAAAACAGTTATTCCCCACCCCCTACCGGTCCGTAGATCAAATGGTACCGGCCTCCCAAGTAAAATAAAATTACTCCCATTTTATTTATTCTGGTGTATTTCTCTTTCTCTGTGCAGCTTTCCATGGAAATCACTTTATATTCATTTTTTAGTGTAATTCTTTTATTCTGGGAAGCCTAGTGGTCGAGTGGTAGCGTATAGCGCTTCCACACCACAGGTCTGGGTTCTATTCCCGGGCTGGCCAAGGTCGACTCAACCTTTAATCCCTACTGCAGTGGGTCGATAAATGAGTACCAAGCTTGCTTGGGGGTTTAAACAGTGGTGGTCTCGCTTCAGACTGACTGCCTGATCGGGACATATGCTCATGCACCTCAGCGCCCAATGGTCACGTATACTGGGATGGGCACAGTAGGCCTCGGCCCTCATGGGCTGTTGCGCCACTGAGTTTGAGTATAGAGAGTTTAGATATAATTAAATTGAAATTATTAAATCAAAACAATGTAAAACATAAACAACAAACGCCTCCCCCCTCAGTAGGCCGCGATAAAATTATCGAACATTGATCGGTCCTCGGCGATAAAAAGGCCGAGGAGCACAGATTTAAAATGTCTAAAAAATGTATCGCAATAAATAATAAAAAAAAAAAAATTAAAATATTTTTATTTTTTTTTTTTTTTAGAACCGTCTATGTGTGCAAAATAGTAAAATCTTTATAATGCAATAATTTGTAACCACGGATTGTGTTTTGTCATTAATAAACTGTCAGTAAGTTAAAATTTCTTATATGATTATTTAAGATACCCACACAATTTTAGGTAATGTGGTTATCTGATACACATTAGCAGCTTTGCTAATAAAATAATTTTCTCTTTTTCTTTCTGTGTGAATAGCAAGCTACAACTTCAGTATCCTGTATTTCCCAAATCTTTTCAAATACACATGTATTTGTGATTCGAATACATAGAAAGCCTTCTGCTATTCACATATTTATTTCATTTTTCGATTACATTTAAATAGCTCTGTATATTCTGATTGCTTAGCTTCAGAAAAGCAAAAAGAAAAGGAAGCATGAATAGTGAAAGGCATTCTTCCTTGGGGAGGAGGGTTTTCTTCAACTATGCTCACGTGTCACCGCATTTCATTTTGAAACAGCTGTTCCTGCTCCCGAATACTATCACTTACTTTGTTTAAGGATGGACTGAAGAATAAATCTGGAGAGTGAAAAAAAGTCAAAGAATGAATAAAAAAAAGTAATAAACATATTTTCATTGTCAGTTCTTAAAAAGGGAGGATTGTTTTGTTTTTTATTTGCACAATGAACACGGGCAAAGATCCAAGAACCGAAAGAGTGCCCAGTAGCTGTTGTTTACTTTGAAGTCAGCTATTGCAATATGTTATCTTCCTTTGCGCGGGCGTTGTCTCAAGTAGCCCTTGTCACTACTTCTCTTTAAGAAAAGTAGCTTCCTTTTAAACGCTGGTTTTCTGTCATATTTTTTCCCATGTTGTCCCTCGTCTTCGTCAGATTCTGTGGTGCAATGGGATTTTTCTTCTTCTATCTCAGATTTTTCTTTTGGAATGTAATAGTAGCTCTCACACACTTGTTTGAGTCTTCCTAATCTCCCTCTTCTTTTATTACCAGGAAATGGAAAGAAAATATTTTAAAAAAATTTTATTTTTCGAGACTTAGTTTTTATATTGCGTTTGGTGTATGTGATGTGCGACTGTGTGACGCTTTTATTAAATATTGTAAAAAGAAGAAAAAAAATTAGGCAAATATTAAATGGTTTTCTTCAAATATGTACGCTTACATTTATCCGAAGGGGCTCCAATAAAAATATTTTTTATTTATGTAATCAAAAATTGTACTGTTACAAATTTAAAAGTAAGAATAGTCAACAGATTTTATATTATCGTTTATTTACCGAATCATATGGTGATAAATCCTGAATTTTATAGAATTTGTTTTATTTCTCTCTCAGTGCAATGTTTTTTATAATTCATTTTGTTTTAAATGTGAATGGGCCAAAAATATATTGATGAAATTAACAGATTAAAAAATAACAAAGTTCTCTAAATTTTCTTTAAGGGGACATATTACCCTAAAAGGAACCAATATGTAGAAACTTTATATTAGCTTATTTTAATTGTGAGGCTTTTCTAAATATGTGTACAATATTTCATGTCTCTAGCTACATTGTAATATGTTTGATAATTATGTGCATGGATTAAGGATTTATGTGAATAGTTATCTTTAAAAAAAATCACGAATGAAATAGTTGTATTTTTACTGTTTTTTATAGTGGCCGACATGAAAAAAATTGTAGATATAAAAATATCTCGTAATACTAATCTCACGCACAGAATTGTGAGGAACATTCCTAACAATATTAGAAAAAAAAAATGTTCACAAATATTAAAATTTGTAGAATTAGTAAGACTTTTAAAATGAAATATTTTTATAATTTAAAATGGTTGCTTTTTTAAATAATGGTGCTAATCTACTTAAATGCATATTTCATGTGTGTTTAAACCAGGGGTGTCCAACTCATGGCACGTGTGGCACCATGGAGTTGTAACAGTGGCACACGAAGTCTTGGGAAAATTTTTAAAAAATTGAAAAGAGGTAATGATAAAAAAGCATTTTTTTCTTCAATATTATTGAAATGGGGTTGTCTCAGACAAAAACCTTAAAATTTGGATCAAAATATGTTTGCGAATAAATGTTTTATATTATGAACATAATACAATATCACTCAAAACTAGCTGATATGCTCCTAAATAATCTAATTTTGTTAGCATTTTCAAGAGCTAATTCTAATATAAATGATTTGGTAAAACAAGCAGAAATTCAAAAGCCACATTAAGTAAATACTGACTTTTTAATAATTAATTAGAATTAAATGATTCAAGCTACTGATTTTTATTTTATACTTAACCGAAATGATTGAACTTGTAAAAAGTTTATTAGCAATAAAAAAAAAAGAAGTTTGTGCATTAGCCTTCTTTGTTATATTATTTTTAAATTTCGACTACATAGACTTACATTAAAAGAAAAAGGTCTATCTGCGTAAAAGTTCCATAATAAGCCTATAAGCAACACTTTTTCCACATCTTTTTGTTTGTTTGAAAAATTGGAAGTGGTACGCATAATTTTTTTTTTTTTACCAAATAGTGTCACTCTTCCCAAAATGTTTGGCCACCTCTGGTTTAAACTGTGTACATGTAAACATTTTCATAAATTAAAAAAAAATGTGTACAAGGGGTACTGTGTTCCTTAAAAAGAAATTGTAATGATGAATTTTATACGGACATTCAGGGACATTTTAAGGCTTTTTTAGGCCCTGGGCCCAGAGAAATCTTGAGGATTTTTGACGCCCTGGGCCCCTATTCAAAAGTAGACTGTACCTGAGATCAGTGGTGATTTAAGCTCATTTCGG
>BMAV01022243.1:290676-300976 GCA_019973955.1 Trichonephila inaurata madagascariensis | reverse complement strand
CCCCCCCCCCAAAACTGCTTTGATTTCTAATTCTATTGATTGATGATTATGTACTAACGTTTTTAATTATTTAATTTACTTAAGCTCGATTTGATCAGTAGTTCTTTCTAAAGAAAGCTTCAATGCACAGCGATCAACGCGTTGGAGTTACACCATTTGAAACAAATTTATCACCTGTCTAGATTTACAGATTCTGTTTTTACTTATTTTATCTACGCATTCAAATAAATGTAGGCAGTTATTTAAAATGTTTAGGTTATACATTATCCTGATGACCACTTGGGCGTGTGTTTAAAAATTGTTCAGGTGTGTTACACCCATAATCAGTTACGCCTGATGAAATGGGGGAAAAAGGATTCATCTCCATTGTGGCAGGTAGTTTAGTGTTTATTTCAATGTCATTGTCTCTCGTTTTTTTCTATCTTGTCATTGTGAATAGTCAAATTCATTTTATCTTTAAGATATATATCTTATTCGTGATTAATTATACTTTTGAGAATAATACTTTATTGTTAATACTATTTTTAAATTTGATAAATTACCTTTAAATAATCAATTAAATTATTTATTTGTTTGCACCTGAGTATGTGTTAGCGAAACATTTATCTTCAATCTGTCCGGATAACACTATGAACATCCGTTTAAGAGTCCCCATCTCTGTTTTTTAATTTAAAAGGCGTATTAAATTGTTTTTAGCCTAATAAGTCAGCATTATTTCTTGTAGTTTGATAAGACACCTCATTAGTATATTAATAGTTTAATAAGACATTATTAAGGCTATCCGAATACATTTGAGACTTGCTAAGGACACTATTAAAAAAACTACTTAAATATACTTTAAAATTTATTTATTTCCTGAAAAATTCTTTTTTCCCTAAATTGATAAAAATATCTATGAAGTGGGGAAGTTGACACATGCTGCAATTTTATTAGGACGTCATCTTGAACAGTTTAAAAGTTAACTTTAAATGTTCGGAATATTAGTATTGAAACCAGGGGCGTAACTACCGCCGTATCAATGATACGGGCCCTCCAAGCTTCAGGGGCCCCAAAATGTTCTAGAATAAATCATAAAATGTTGAAAGGCCGCCAAAAAGGGCCTCTAAGGATTTTTGATACGGGGTCCACTCAGGACTAGCTACGCTAGTGATTGACACCTACGATTTTCTGTGGCAGTAATTGTAGCTGATAATTAGATAGTTGTAGTATTTTGTTGATGGGAAAACTATACACACGTATACAGTGGCGAACAGAAGGGGGGGAGGTCCTGGGGTCCGCCCCTCCCCCACAACGCCCGGGATTTTTTTCCGATTTATTATAATGCTAAGTATATAGTACGTAAAATTTAATTAGTATTTGTTATTAATGATTAATTTTATTAATTAATGCTAATTATTTATTTAATAATTAGGTTTTTAATGTGTTTTTTTCCCGATAATCGACAAAATCAAAAGGAGCATGATGCAAGAATGGTAAACTTTCGACCCCGAACCCCCCCCGAAAAATTCCTGTGTGCGCTACTGCACGTATACGTATATATGTATGTGTGTATCTGCAAAATTTGATATCATTTACGGACTATTTACTTGATGACCCGTAAAATCTTAACCACCTCGTTCCTGGTTCTAGCAGACAATTCAAGAACTGCTTATTCTGCTTACATAAAAACAAATTTCAAGGTCGATTAATCGTAAATTTTTTTAGTCGCTTATTGACTTTTCGTGTGGGGCATTATATTATTGTGTGATAAGAGACTAGATGAAAAATTTTTGCCCCAAATTCTTTTGACACTTGTTTACTCATAGCTGTTTTTATGCTCCGTACATTTTACTGGCCTTTCTCCCGCCTTTTGGTCTTTGCTTCTGATTTCCTGTTTAACATTACCCGAAAAAACTATAAAGAATGTATAGCAGCCATAAATATTTCGAACCGTGACATTGATTCCTCTTTGGACCCGTTTCGTTCCCTTCCGTTGACTTTAACGGTTCCGAACATTTTGGATGGATGGTATTTTCCCCCTTCCAGCTGTATGCTGTTCTAACAATCGTATCGTATCAGAAATAGTAAAAAGGAAGAGAAAAAAATTTCTTTCCTGCTGCCAACTTGTTTTCAATTAAAAAACATCTTGTTAGAAGTATGTTGCGTTTGTATAAACCGTGTTAGGTTGCGAAATGCTGTAGCATGAGATATTCAGTGATGGAGGAGTTCTTGTAACCTTAGTAAAAGATATTTTATCCATTGTTGAGATAATTAAATATAAACATATTGCTAGTTCGTTTCTGGAAAAAAATTATGTTGCGAGATAATACAATAGCGAGATATTTATAGGATGTATAGTAAAAGCTGTAATTATCTTTTTTATTGTAAAGTCATTAAAAGTTTCTCATAAAGGTATTTGTTTCCTGTCACACATTCTCTGTCATAATAGATTTATTAGATATATATTTTGTTATAGATTTTGATAATGTGAACAATTTTTTTTATAAGTCTTCAAGGGTGAGCACAACTTTAAAAATCTGATTTGATTTTGCACATGATCAGGTCGTAGGTCATCGTCGCGAACTCGCGGTTGACGTTGCTTCTGTTGAATCATGAGTTCGAGCCCTTGTGTGCCGCTAAAGAACCGCCGTGTCGAAGGGCTGATGTTTTTTAAATCTTTAATCAACATAAGATTCATTTTACGAAAGGGAAATTTTAAGATTATGTTACAGACTGTGTATTTCTTATTGAAGGACAATAGCGTACACCAGTAGTGCACACAAAAATTTTTCAAGGGGAGGGGTCCAGGTTCGAAATTCCACCATTTTGGCATCATTCTCCAATACGCCACCCAACATATTCTTCTGGTTGCGTCGATTTTCGGGAACAAAAACAATATAAAATTAATTACTGAATACATAATTAGCATTAATTAAGAAAATTAATTATTAATAACAAATACATAATTAAATTTTATGTAATACATACATATAGGATTATAACCAATAAAAAAATCAAGGGCTATGGGGGGGGGGTCAGGACCCCTAGGCCCCCCCCCTTGTGCGCCCCCCCCGCGCACACCGCTCCCTTCTGGGGCAGGGCGGGGGGCTACATTCTGAAAAATCACACGTAGACAAAAGCACCGAGGAGTAATCTCTACGGTAAAAATTAAAAATCTATTGTGGCCTGTCACCTTGTACCCAGTGGCGTAACGTACACTCCCGCATCGCGGGTGGGGACATGATTCTAGGAAGCCCTAAGCCTGACTGACGCCAAGTACGTATTCACCCAATTTCTAAAATATTAAAGGCAAAAACTGACTTTATAGGGGGTGGCCCTAATATTATCCGTTACGCCACTGCTTGTACCCGCCCTTGTTAAAGGGCACATTTTAATTCATATATAAGGAAATAAAACACTAAGAAATTTATGAAAACTTTTTACTTGTATACTGAAAGATTAAAATATGCGAGAATATATAATCCATTCTATAATGAATGATTAATTTGTAAATAAACAAACACAAACAAAAATTCCGACGGAGTACTAACTTAAACAAAAGACAGATGAAACTCAAGTTCGTTCGGTTCCTTCTTGCTCTGAGTTATGGCTCATACTTCATGATATAATTGACCACTGCTAAATCTGTTTTTTACATGCTTTATATCAATATAAATTGTAGACTTCTTTATTGTAAACTAAAATGAATTTATGTCTCGTTCTACTTAATAGAAAGTAAAAACACGATATGTACGACTTTAAAAGTATTTGGTTCAGTTCAGTTATAAGATCAGCTCTTCATTTGCATATTTAGTTCTAAACGATGATGACGGGGTCGCATCAGAGCTTTGAATAAATATCTATGACTCTTAATCGAATCAAACGATTTTCCAGAGACGTACTATGGTACAGTTTGTCCATTTAAAATTCCTCGATGATATCAAACATGCAATGATGACTAGAAATAAATTATTCTAGTTCAATAGTTCATCAATTTATATTTGCATCCTCCCTCTGTTTTGTTTGTTGAGTTAAACATATTGAAAAAAAGAATGCGTCGAAATATTTATAGTGATTTAACCACAGTCAAAATACGGTTAAAAAATTTACTATCCTGATTTTTGACGATTGCTGCGGTTAAAATTGCAAGTTAAGTGGATAAAAAATTTGCGTTGAGAGTAGTGGATTCCATTTCCGATTTAACCAAAGCCAATGTGTATCAAATAGGACAGTTCAGTAGATTAAAATTATTTGATTATAATTGAGAGAGTTATTCCAGCAACTCCTTATATGTTCCGAGACATAATGAACAATATTTTTTCTAATTATATTTTACAAAATGTTTATGTAATTTTTAAATAGAATAAGTTAAGCGTTTATTATGAAGTATCGACAGTGGTGAGAGCAGTTTTACCATTCGCTGCTTCCCAAGCAAAACTAAGATATTCATATATCAATAAATCAGAAACACATTAATTTAATACTTTTCTCTGTTTGGAGAATTTTTTTAAAATTCAATTGCATTTCTGTATTCAGTCTATCAATTTCTTACAGCTTGAATAAAGTCAACCTAAAACGATTGATTTTAAAATTTAATTATTAAATCTTAGATATTTTACTTTTTTAGTTATGTAACTCCCTAATTATGCTTTAATTTTTAATTCAATGTTTTTAATGAGGTTATTTTTGAAAAAGGAGCTGCCTATCTTCAATAACTTTCCCAAAAGAACTTGGGTTTATAGTATGTCAGTCTTACATTTTAATTTTTACAAATACGAATTTTTATTTCAATTTTCATCAAACGCAAAAGATAATAAATTCATGAGCATGTTCTTTGTGTGTGTGTGTGATAGGAATAAATATTTAGAAAGGTAAGATTAAAATAGTTTCTTGCTTTTTTTATTAACGAAAGATAATCTTAATCACATGCCCTTGTGCCCCGATCTGTCAAGTGAGCGAGTAAGCTGCGTAAATATTTTCATGATAAATTCCTCTTAAAAAGAGGAAAATAAACTAGCTTTGAAGCCTATAATGACTGCAACATCTAAACGTTTTGACGTAGTGAAGCTGAATAAAGATCGGATGAAAAACGACATTGTGGTATTAAAAACCTCCCACAGATCCAGGTATCAGTTTTTATCATATTGTGCCGAGGACCCGTGCATATGGTATTTAACTCTGGTAAAAGTTGAATGAAGTTTTTTCAATGAAAGTAGGGGAAAGTGCTCAAGGGAAATAATAGCCCGGAACTACATAACGGTAATCCCAGAGCAAAAGTTTCAGTCTTCTTAGGTTGTCAGTAAACTGGTTTCATTCATTACAGATGTTTGGATTACGTCAACTATAGTCACGTGCTTTTAGTACATACAGCTGAGTGCACCTGCTGCTATACCAATTTGTAGCTGCAGGGCTTAATGTACAGCACAACTCAAAATGTGATCACCTGTGGTGATTACATTTTTGGCATGACTTGATCGTTGATTTATTGTGTACCACATTTTTGCTAACTTTAAATCCATATAGGTATGTAGTTGATTTCTGTAGGTTTCCTTAGTCTCTTAAAGTCATCGGACGATTTCGGATTTAGAACTGTCATTTTTGCTCCACTACAGTGAATGTTTCTTATGGTGTTAGTTATTTTGAATACAGAATCGAGAAATAAAATAAAATCTGAGTATCACAATAGTTTTTCAGTTATATATGATTCCATAAAATTAATGAATTTATATACTATTTATTTCCCTTGTTTACGATGTTAAAATTATCTTTTAAAAGCGACAATTTATATAATTTGTAATTTTCTATAATACATTTGAATTGATTGTTATGAAATACAAAAAGGAAGAATGTTTTATAAATTACTTCAAAATTTGTTTGAATCATTATTACAATATTAGTTGTAATCATATTGTTAGTAAATTCTTTCAAATTACGTTTATTTTTATCCTACTTTTTGCTAAATCACTTATAATACCTTTAATAGGCTATAATAATCTATTGTTAAGGAATTATTTGAATTTATTAATATTACATTAAAGCAATAAAATGCGAATTTTTCAAAGGTGGGAGTCAAAAAGAATTTTTTAATGTGGTGAGCTAAAATAATTTTTATAAAGCCCAATAAAAATTTAAAAATAATACATTTAGAAAAAGTTCTTTGATATAAATGCTATACATCTGTTGTGACTTTCTGTAGTTTTTGTTTTTTAAATTTGTTTGACTTAATATAAAAGCAAATCTCTCTCGGCTTATTTTAATAATTTGCTACATATTTACTAGAGCGAGTTCCAATTTTTTCACATGCGAAAGTTTTAAAATTGATTTCATGTAAATTTTGCAATTGTTTTTCTCACTCATGCAAAATCTGCGGTGAGGCTACATAAAACCTCTAGGCTGGCCGCAGTTTGTCAATCACATTCTAAAGCAATCTAGGGTTATTGGCGACGGAGTCTGGTGACTCCAAATCTTGGTCAGATGACATAACATTTGAATTGGTATCTCATTCTTGGAACATCTACATCATACGCACACGTTAGGACTTAGTTTTTCAGTTCCATTTACCTCTTATGAACCCTATTATTACGTACTATAGGTTTTCAGTGGAATTAGGGTTAAAGAATTGGAGCAGTTCTTGGGAATCTTTTTTCAAATTAAAAATTACTGCAACTTTCACATTATATCCTCACCCCATTAGTTATATTTGTAGCAATTGTCGAGAACCAAGAAGGCTGCAACTTAACACAACTTGGAGTTGCAATCAACGCATGCCTCGAGGTAAACACGGATCAAAAGAAAGTAGTTATGTCCCCGATGCTGACGAATAACCATCAATAACTCATCAAGGCAATTTGCCAATATCTGTTTCAGTTTTTGATGTTTGGAATCTATATGACTATAAATATTTTAAATTTTTTTGTTACCTTAAATTTTATTATGTACAATATAGATTATCACAAAATACCCAACGTACTATCCATTTCTGTTTGGATTAAAGCCATTTTCTTCTGTTATAAAATATGTTCTCTATATTTTGTCGCGTTTTTTTGCAATTCAAAATTTTAATTCATAGATAACCCCTACCCAAAAAACTGTGTTTGTATTGAACTTTATAAATTTTAAGGATGTATATAGTTTGAAAAAAAAATGCATTATAACACACTCAAACATACTTAAATATTGTGGCATTTTCCACTTAACAATGTCTTCCTAGTTCAGGATTTCACTCTTCTGCGTTAGGCGAAGACAGCCTTTCTCAGTGACGTCTTAAAGACTTCTGGAGGCCCTGTGTCCCTATGCAAAAATAGTTGCTCCCTTTCGACCCTTTAAAAGTGACATTATATAGCATACTTTATCAAATACTTATACATAACCCGTAACGAATACATGTGCAAATAAGTCACACAAATGAGTATTACTATCTCACAAACTTAGGCACAAACCAGCTCAACCGAATGCCTCCTTTCGACTAAATGAGTAATGATAGTGTATGGTGGTACGTCTAGGCTTAGACACGAATCAGGATCTTAATAAGGCCCAGTCGAGAACGAGATGTGGTCCTGGGCCCACATGCATTAAAAAGTCATTAAAAGTTGACTCGTGCATTAAAAAGTCCCTGTCCTTACGGTATTTACAGTTGAATTTTTCACCTTTACGTATTTATCATTCTATTTTATACCACGAATTTTTTTTATGTTGTATGTCATATTCATAGCTGGATTTCCTGTACTGTCAACCTAAACCATGGTCTAGGGACGAAGGGCGTAATGAGGCGAAACACACCAATCAAATTCTTAAAATTTAACTGTTTTATCTTTTCAATTTCGGCTGCTTAGTTATGTTTTATTTTTATTTGAAATACTCAAAGGAATTCTCTTTAAAAATAAATTGGCCCTTTATGAATTAATAACTTGTTCTGAGTGTGGGAAAACGGTGCAAAAAGGGACGTCTTAAGACTTCTTGAGGCCCTGGGCCTTTACACAAATGTAGGCCCCACCTATGACCCTTAAAAGTAAGTACACAGCATACGTTGTCAAATACTCGCACAAACAATACCCCAAAACAAATAAATGTGCATGACTCACAATCGCACAAATCGGCTTGACCGACCGCCGCTTTTTGACTGAATGAGTAATGATAGTGTATGGTGGTAGGCCTAAGCCTGTGCGTGGACGACGGTCATCACATGTAGCCAGTTGACATATCGTCCAAAATTTCTAGTTTTTCGGAGAATACAACCGAAAATAACATTTGACCTTTGAAATTATTCGAATTATGATCTTCTTAAGGCTGAGTCGAGAACGGCAGAAGCCCTGGGCCCAGTTGGCCCATTCCTTAAGACGTCCTTGGGTGCAGAATTATTCGTGTAACCTGGGGTGCTGAAAACAGTAAATTCATTTTCTAGCCATATTATGTCATTGTACTATAATATGAGTCTAGATATTTTGTAAAAGTGAATTTTTGGAAATGGGTAGTTTGGTTATATTTTCTCATTTTTTATGATATTTCATCCCTTCTACCCCAATAAATATAGTGATTTGTTACAGGAATGGGCGAGAGGAAGATGTATTTTAAAGAAATGAATGAACTGAAAATCAAGAGATCCGCATCTCATATTTAAGAAAAGTGTAAAGAAAATTAAACGAAAATGTTTTATAAGCGTTCGTATGAAGTATTATTTTACGTCTACTTCCCTCGGCCGTGACTTATCTTACCTTTTCAGGACTCAAGCTTCACAAAAACTGCATAGTAGTCGTTTTGCAGAAGTTTATTACTACGTGCAACAAAGAGTAAAAGTTTTTAAACAACTTTTAAAAACTGTTTATATCTTAAATTTGCTTTCACTTCTGTCTGAATCTCTTGAAAACCGGTACCACAAGTATTATCTCTGTCGTGAGAACGCGAAATGTTTTTTAAAAATTTCATGACGAAGGTCAGAAAGTAGTTATACATATGCAATTTTCACTCTTTTTTCCAGAATTTAGAAGAGAATAATTTATTAAAACACTATTTTTTTTTAAGTAACACGCATTTTTTAATGTTAGTAATTTCTTAAGATTAGTGGTTAATTTATGGTCGTGACTATGCATCCTTTCTCTCTCTCTCTCTTAAACCACGTTTACATTTGTGCGTAGGGGGGAACAGATGAATACCTTTTTTTAACTCTCTATTGCTAAAATAGAATAAATTTTTGTTATTGAAATTGAAAAGTTGCTTTCCGGTTTCACCCAAAGAACTGAAGATAAACAGTTCGAGTTTTAATTTTCTTTCTTTAAGTTCGTGCTGTGTGGAATTGCTATTTTTCCCAGCCAATATTTAGGGGAGAAAACATAACTGAAAATTTGTGAAATATATATATATATATTACTTTTTGTGATTGTAATAATTCTAAGTACAGTAATTTTACGCGGTCACCTTTCTTCTTATAAAAAGGGTAAGATATTGATGGCGCTGTTTTAATTTAAGGGGAAAACCTGCGTATTTAAGTTTTATTTTGGGGAATATAGATTCAAATATCTATATCTGTCTATATATATATATATATATATATATTATTTCATGTATATGAAAAAATATTTCGCCAAATGCATGAATTTGTCTGTTTATTAAGTGTATTTTTTTGCAATTTAGACCATTTATACTATAGTCATTTTTTTAGTTTAACTATTTATTAGATTTGTGTATTATTACATGCGTGCTTAAGTTAAATCTTTCTCAATCTTGATAAAGTTTATTTTCTTTCACTAAAATATATAAATTTTCTGCTGAAGGGGAAGGTTTGGATCCCATAAAACAAGTTTAATCCTACTTCACCGCCCTAAGCCAATGACAACTGTGGAAAACGATAGTTTTCCATTTTGGTCAATTGACTTATATTGACCATTTACATATATATATATATATATAGCTATAGAACCTAAGTGTAACTATTCAAGATTGGAAATATTAGGCACAGTAGAGTACAATAACAAACTCCTGGCCTTAGGAACCAAGATTGCAGGTTTAAACAAGTTTTAGGGCTAGCCAACCTTCACCTGTAATTTGTCTATACAATGTGCCAAGGGGAAAGGAAAGAATAATATTAGGAGAGAAATTTAAATATTACAAATAAAATCACTATACTAATAAAATATAACGATAAAATTATAGCCTACTAGTATTCATAGTATAGATTCAAAGTCGGTGCAAAAGGTAATATATAGTGTGAGTGTGTTTTATTTTAATATTTCGAATAATTTTTTGATTATTCGCATTTTATAAAAACTAAGAGTAACAATACAATGACTTGAGATGTCATACCATATATATATTTTCTCGTGATATC
>BMAV01022243.1:266024-277845 GCA_019973955.1 Trichonephila inaurata madagascariensis | reverse complement strand
AGATAAAAGCATTTGTTTCGCAAAGTTATCTGTTTTACGGATAGCAAAAAGTTAAACAGAAGACGCCGCAAAATATATGAAGGAAAAATAGCAAATGCCTACATTATCCAGATTAGTGACATAAAATGAGATAATTTCGAGAGGTTTTAAGAACAATCCTGTCCTAAGACTGGAGTTGTTTTATCTTATCGGCAGTGAATGTTTGGATACTTCTAAAAGTGCCTCGATACGGGCAGGAAATTTCCTATCTTCCGTTGACTCGAATTGTTTGCTAGGGAGTAAGTCAACAAAGAATGGCCCCTTTCGACGTTATTTTTCAGCCAATTGCAGTGCCACTCATTTTTCATTGTGGTTTTATTCCTTTATTATTACTATTACTATTATTGCCAAATTTTTCGCTTCTCTTTCGTATTGCAATTCATTAAATATATTGGCAGGGACTTCTTAAGACTCTTTGAGGTCCTGGACACAGAGAAATTTTAAGATTTTTTGAGGTCCTGGGCCCCTATACAAAAGTATTCCCGGCCTGAGATCTTTAAAAGTAGACAGTATATAGCATTCATAGCCAAATACTCGTTCAAATGATAATTCGAAAGAAATAAATGTTCTCGACTCACAATCTCAAAAACCTAGGCACAAACCGGCGTGACCAATAACCGCATTTCGACTAAATGGGTTGAATGATTGTTTATGGTATTAAGCATCTCATAATACAGTCTTGCCACTTTATCCAGTTGACATGCAGTTTGAAATTCCCCGTTTTTCGAAGAAAATGTATGGGAATAATATTTGACCATTAAAACTATCCGGATCATTATCTTATTAAGACAGAGTCGAGAACGAAACGCGAGGCCCCGACCGAAGCCCTGGGCTCAGGCCCAGTTGGCCCATGCCTTAAGACGTTCCTGTATATTGGGTATGTTTAACGTACAAACAATGTATCCTTTTTTTAAACCTAAGTTACCTACCCTGTTCTATGTAGAGTAAGTTTAGGGGTTCCTAAAGGAAGAATATTGACCTTGTGTTTCTTATTCAGTGCACTTAAGATTGAAAAAAAAATTATTATTATTTAACTTATGACTTCAAAAAATGTTTTAGGAATTCAGCAATGCTTCATTTTTGAGATTTGACTCCTGTGTGTTTGTCAGAATTAAATAATATTTTCGTAAAATTTTTAATACAAATGTTAAAACAAAAAATAATTATTCAATACAACTGTTTTTTTTTTCCTCCTTTATTCTTTCCTTTATTTTCTCCTTTATTCTTTCTTTTATTCTCCTTTTCGTTTTCCTGTAAAAAATTTTACTTACCATCAATTCTATTGTACATATATTGAACAATACACAGTAATGTATATGGTGTTTTTAGATGAGTATATTTATAAAAGCAGCCATATATCTATATTTTTAGAAATAGCTTTAAATGAGATAAAAACATATCCTATTTAATTTAATTATTTATCCTATAAAACAGTAATATTAAATTTAAATTCTCAGCATTGAAGTAAAAAAAGGACATAGTTTTAGTTAAGATTTTGGAAGACAAAGAAGTAGACACAACAATTTATGTTAACGAATCAGTCAATAATTTTTTAAACCATTACACAGTTCAATTAAAATTACCAAAGTTTTTAAATCAATTACTTTTTGTGGATAAGGAAAAGTCTTGATATTTATAGTTGATTTAAAGAAAAATAGGATTTTTTTGTACAATAGCGGTGTATATAAAAAGTCCACTCATATTTTATAAAGATAATTTTATCATTAAATATAATTCAGATAAAAGAAAATTTTTAAAGAAAATTAATGATAAGTTGAAAGTAGATTATTCACACACGCGCGCGTATACCCTAATAATTATTAAATTCATTTGGCTGTTATAGGTATTATTTTCTCTGAAAGTTCACAAGCACAGCGTTCTTAAGATATAGATGGTTATTAAAATCAAATTCAGATGACATTTGAAAAATACAAAGGAATTAAAAAGTATTAATTTTATGCACTGCTGAACATTATTCATAAACTAATTTGAAGTCGCACATATCTTATACGTTAACGTGTAAAGTACGTGTATAATAAAATCAGAGGTTTTTGACCTTTTTGAGGTAAATGAACCTTAAAAACTTCTAGTCAGTATTTTAATTTAAAGCGGTACTGTGTAGCTAAATACAAATAAATTTAGCTTTATAAATTCTTAGTAATGCCCTAATTTTATTTTTACGATATGTTGCTTTGTGCTCTAATGTATATTTAATAGTGAATTTGACTTCGATGTTTTCCAGTGGACTCTATGTAATTAATTACCTTGATATTAAAATTTGAAAGGGTGGACAGTAGTAATACCTCCTGGAATTTTTTCTGGCGTAATGAGGAAAATAACCAAATACATGTTTTTTAAAGATTCTCTTCTGAATGGTTCAAGTTAAAATCTGAATCTGTTTTCAATATTTAAAAGGTAGGAGGGAGGGAGGCATAGCGGCACATGACTTCCTATTCAACCCGCAAGTTCATAGACGACTTCTTTTTCAATGCGTTGCCATTTGTAAGAGACAAAAAAAAATTACTTCACGCTAAAAATATGTGGTGAAAATAAGTCTTAAGTTTAATTGTGTTAAATATTTTATTTGAGTTGCTTATTTCCGGTTTATTCAATTGGAGAAACGTTGACTCAAACCTCTAACGGTTAGAAACTCATTTTTTGAATAATTAACATGTTATCTTAATAACACGAATTATCTACACTGTTCTCTAATGGGAAAAAGAAATTCGAGATGAATGAACGTAAAGAGAGTAATGACTCTCCTTCCATAACGTAATGCATAAAAATTTGTCTGCGTAAGTATTAAAATTCATTTTGTTTCTATGCAAATACTACCAACAAAAATTACAGTCGTGTGGATATAGAATTTTAATGATAATTTTGAGACTTTTTCTTCTTTTGTATTCTGAAATGTCTTCTCAAGTTCATCGGCGACATCAAAAATGTCCTTTTTGGTTATTTTTTTTTACGCATTCTTTTTTTATATACTGTTATGGTTGAGAATAAAAAACATCTATCACAGAATCCTTCTTTTTATTGTACTTCCGTCAAGTCATCTTTCTTTAGTCCGTCTTTGTGGTAATGTTATGACCAGGACAACATGCTTGACTGAGAAGTTTTATGACTCCACGTGCCTCCCTTTTCATTAAATAATAACAACTGTGGAGAGGGAAATGCTCGTTATTTCTCGTCTTTTATTTTTTAAAGTCTCATTTTAAGTCAAAGGCCTTAGTTGTCAACTAACAGCTAGGTTTGCCACTTGACTTCAAGTTGGCCAGTCGTTCTTAAATTTATTGCTTTTTCCACCCTTTTTTCTTGCCTTTCGCTGAAAGAATTATTTTTGATGGTGATTAACTCTTTTTAAGAGTCTGACGTGAATACCCGAAACTATTTGAGGATATCCCAAGTTCTTGCTGATTAGTGTGGTTGAGGGCAATTCATCGCTCAAATCTTGACTCCACGCAAACAAAAGTTTTTTTCCTTCCTTTCCTCTTTTCCTTGCTTGAGGGCCACCCCGAGCTCTGAATACATGGTCTATTGGTGGTGAATTGCTATATTCTTTACAGTTTCGACCGACTCTTGTTGCAAAGCCTTTCTTAGTACACTCTTTCTTAGAAAGAACAGCTGTGATTTTTTTCTGTGTGGAATGCATATTTATCCATATTTATATCTTATATTTTTACCCAGGGCTTCGAACAGGAACTGAACCGAAAAAAAATATCAGTTTATTTCGGTTCGATATACCTTCAGTCATTTAATTACTGTAACCAACTTATCAATATTTTCTAATTTAGTGCCAATCATAATTATCATCATTACATGTATATTGCTTCTCGATTTCCTGTTTTGATGTTCACTAGTACTTTTTTGTTTCAGTTTCGCATGAAAGTACTTGTAGAAGGCAGATTTAATTCAATTGAATGAACTGGAGGATTTTTTTAAGAAAAATATCTGCCTGAGTTGTATTTTTCGCATCTCAGCATGCGATCATTCGCGAATGCTTGTTTGACTTTTTAGATAGACAAACCAGAATCATAAATCTAGTTGTCAAATGCGATTTTCATAATGGATAACAATGCCAATGCTCGCCGTTCTCTGCTCACCACTCGTATCGTACATGCTGGTTAATTGTATCAATTCTCATAATGTACCAGCTAAAAAAAGAATAAAATTTAAGTTTTGATAGAATTATATTTTTAGTGCAAATAAGAATATATACATAAAATAAAATTACTCATTCGGAACTGAACCAAAAACTGTTATTTTTGGTGGAACGAAAACCGGAACTGAACCGATATATTTTTTTTAGTTAAACCAGAATGAAAAAAATTAGTGTTCAAAGCCCTGTTTTTATCTTCATAACCCGTAAAATCCGGCGTATGACGCGCACTTTTAACACAAAAAAATAAAAGTGAAATTTGTTGGACTTTGTTCCTTTCGTCATGCAGATTTATCTGTGTTAACTGCTAACCGTATCTGACGTCATTGCAAATCGTGTTCGTTTTTCATTGGTCATGACGTCAGAGGCGGTTTAGTATATGTATGCATTTTTCTTTATGGAAACGGGTGATTCCAGAGATGCTGAAATATATTTTAATAAACTTAAAAATACAACTACTGTGTGCTTCCCTTCAGAGTCAAACCACACGTTACCTGCAAATTTCAGGTAACAAAATTTACGGGTGCGCGTTATACGCTGGGTATAAAAATGAGAGCTTTAAAAATAAGAAAATATGAGCATAGAAAAAAATTAGGCATCTACATACATTGGAGTACTTTTTAAAAAAAATACCTCAAATACAGTGGCGAAACGAAGAATTTTAGGGCTCCCCTGAAAAAACAGATTTTGGACCCCAAGCCCAAATACGTACATGATATCAGTCAGGTTTTGGGTCCCCTAGAACAGTGCTCCGCAACCTTTTTATAGCTGCGGACCGCTCAACGTTTGATAATTTTACCGCGGCCCGCTGAGGTTGGGATACGATGATTGTTTATATTTTAGATTGTTTTGATTTAACAATTTTAATTTAGTTACATTTATATATATATAAATATACCTTCAGAATAAAATATAGTTACACCAAAAATGAATAAAAGTGATTTAACGTGGAATATAAAGTGATTTCCATGGAAAGTTGCGCAAATCCGAGAGAAATGCACCATTTTAAATAAAATGGCAATAGTTTAATGTTCTATAGGCGGCCCGGCACCATTTGATCCACGGCCCGGCACAAGGTCCACGGACCGAGGGTTGCGGATCACTGCCCTAGAACACCTGACCCCCGCAATGTGAGGGTTGCGGAGTTGTACGTTACACCACTGCTGGAATAAATTACTTAAAAACATAAGAGCATTGCGCATGTTCATTTCAGGTTTCTTCGTAAAAAAGGGGGTGCGCGTTATACGGCGAATTTACCTAGAAATTAAAAATTGCAGCTTGAAAATATAGGTGCGCCTTATACGCCGGATTTTACGGTACATATCGCAGATTTATTGTAAATATGGAATTGGCCTGGCTTCTATTACCATTTTCCTCCACTTGCCCCTCAGAATTGTGAATATTGTTCTGTTGCGAAAATATTTTTTCTAGAATATATTTTTTTTTTATTTTAAAAAAAAAGGATAGATGGAAGTTTCGGCATTTAATGTATGAATGGAAATCTAACTTGTATGAGCTTATAAATGAACATTTTACTTCCATCGCTAGTTATGAATGAATCTTGCTATCTCAAGAATTTCACTACTTATCTTTATGAATGGATCGTCTGGTTCTTTCATCTGTAGTGATATTCTCCACTGGCTTAATTTGCAGTAAATGAAACGGTTTGAAATTACGCTTGCAACGACTCTCATGTACTTGAATATCGCAGTGACTCCAGTCACGTACTCGGTTGCTGTTATTTCGCATTGTGTATTGTTATATAATTAGAAGAGATTCTTATATACTTCTTTATAGTAATTTACGCATATTTAAAATGGATTTATTTTTAATTTTTTCCCCACATTTATAATATTTATTATATAACCTTTCATTCTCCAGATGAGATGTAAATTCTGTACTAATTTTTAATATTTTCCTTTGACAATGTGAGCAAACTGTTTGCATTCAAACATTTATTGCATTTTGCTATCGTTGTATACAAATATATTGAATAAAAGCGACTTTTTTTTCTGATTGATCAGGTCTAAATTTGTAATATCTTGAAGTTAATTTTAAATGATTAACAAGGAGCTTTGTGCAATTGCTGTACCTTATAATAAAGAATAGAAATAATATAGATAAATATCTACTTAAAATTCAACCGGATATATTTCTAAAAGTAGTTTTAAGCTCTTTTTTTAAATAAAGTACTTAAAAATTCATAAAAGCTTTTTATTTATTGAAACATTTATGTACGCTATTGATTTACAAATAATGTTACAAATAAACCTCCATGAAATCAGTATAATACTGATAATTGCATTCCTTTTTGATGTGATAATGTTAATGGAAAGATAAATCTAATTTTTTGATATATTTTATCTGTTAGAGTCCATGAATGAGAAATGAAACACGTGTTAATTTTAAGAGGATGATGGAGATAATACTCTTGAATGTTCATAGTTGGATGCTTTGTAATGCTTTATTATATTTTAATTTCAAATTCATGCGAATATGTAGTTAAAATGTTTTTAGTAGACTGGGATACATAATAACATTTTAAAAGGTTAGTTGGTTGCATAATGCTTTCTACTATTTGTCGAGCTACTCGCATTTGCTGATTATATGGCTATATGTTTGCAATCATAGTTATTTACGAATAACCATTCTTACATTTGTGAGTTCGAGCCCAATACCACTAAAGACCCGCCGTGTAGGGCAGCGATGCACGTTAAATCTGTCGAGAGCTGAAATGTCCTCCCGTTGGTGTGGTGTGGTAGTTAGGAGAGGGGGTGCCAGCTCAGGTGTCGTCCACGTCACTTGACCATGGTTCAAAATTACGTGGTCCGTCGCCAAAAGCCCTCGTGTAGCTGAACAGTGCGACGTTAATATTCACTCACTCACTTACATTTGTGACAAAATTTATGTTTTTCTCGGAAGTCTTTTAATAGTTAATGGAAACTGTGTTATAGCACTAAAGTAAAATGTAAATAAAAGAAAATTATTTCGTAAGACTTACAATCTCACGGATACTGTTAAACAAATGGCTCTAAAAGTTTTTTATAATATACCCTTTGGCTATAATAGTTTTCTTGACGTACCATCAGACCACAGTTGCACACACAGTAAGTTTTTTAGGGAGGGTCCAGGTTCGAAAGTCCACCATTCTATTATCATACCCCAATACGCCGTCAAACATATTCTTTTGATTTTGTCGACTGTCGGGAACTAAAAATAGTAAAAAATAAATTATTGAAAAAATAATTAGCATTAATTAATAAATTAATTATTGATAACAAATATTTAATTAAATTTTCTGTGCTATATACTTATAATTATTATCAATCGAGAAAAAATCAAGGGCGATGGGGAAGGAGGTCCAGACCCGTTGACTCCCCTTGCCCCCTTGTGTGCGCCATTGCCAGACCATGACTAAAAATTCTAATGTTCTGTATATAAAGTGCATCTAATCACCGATTTCAGACAACCCTCTGTGTACCGAAAGCTTTAAATTTGTATTTAAGGTGACTGCCTACCTTGAAAATGTCGTTTTTCGGCATTTTTTTTTAAATTTCAAAATCTTATAGTTGGAATAGTTTTTCTTTTTCCTTTACGCGAAATAGAAATAAAGTTATCGTGATTTTAAAAAAACATCACTCTATGCAAAAGGGCAGTAAGATAAAACTTTAAATGAGTTTTTCTCAAAATTATGTTTTCGAAAGAAACACTTTATTAGATACATGATATCTAAGAATCAAACCAGATAACGTTTCGAAATTTTGTGGGAATGTTTATTATACTATTTTTCATAAAGTGGATCATAAGTTTTGTTGTAGGTTAAATATTTTTTCATGTAGGGTAGTTTTTGTAAAGAAAAAACTTTAAAAATATCAAAATTTTCATATTTATGTATAATTGTCTGTAATTTTTTTGTATTTTAATATTTCTCTTAGATTTTGGGTCATTTTAAAGAGCATCGCAATATGTATGTTGTGTATAAAGAAAATTATGATAATTGTATTAGAAATTTTTATACAGTGTTACCGTTTTAGTAAAAATTTGGTAAAATTTCCTTGAAAACAACCAATTTTTCTAAAAGTACAATATATATTTAAAATTTTTTATGTATTTCCATATTTTTTTATTTTTCTTTCTAAATACACTCAATTTGTTTCAAAAATTTGTTTTTATAAAAAAATTGGGTCCGAAGGTAGGCAGTCACCTTAAAATACTTCCAATTCTACGAGATAGTTTATTTTAGTGGACATGTGGCTTATAGTTATCTCTTATTATAACAAAAAAATTAAATCCCAGAATCGACGATTTTCCATTTTCTTTTTACTGTACAACATATTTTTTCCTCGTTTCCTTTTTTTAATTTCGAACGAAATTAAATCTCTGGATCGACTGTATTCGAAATTATGAAATTAATGATGTTTCTTTGATATGTGCTAGGAATCGGCCTCTAAAGAAATTGTAAGTATATTACAGTGCTAGTAGCTTAGTTGTGCTATCTTAGCAGTAGCGTTCCATCATTACTTGTCACAGAGTTTATAATAGAATTATAATTTTTTTAATTATAAAAAAATTATATATATTGTTACTGTTTCGATTAGAATACGAAGATCTGGTTTGACCTTATTGTTTACAAAATTTTCACACGAGTGTTTTAGTTATTTTTGTTATGGGAAGTTTTTGCTTCGAAGCTACTTTTACAAAATTAATCATCAAAATCAGTATTTTTGACAGATCTGTTCACGAGAGACAGTGGCGCACACAGGGGTCCTGGGGTCCGACCCCCAGAGCTCTTGATTTTTTTCCGATTGGTTATAATTCTAAGTATATAATACGTAAAATTTAATTAAATATTTGTTATTAATGATTAATTTTGTTAATTAATGCTAAGTATTTATTCAGTAATTAGTTTTTTACTGTGTTTTGTTCCTGAAAGTCGACAAAATCAAAAATAGCATGATACAAGAATGGTGATCTTTCAACCCCCTGAAAAATTCCTGTGTGCGCTACTGGTTCACGAACCTACTAAAATGTCTAACACAGGTGTATTTTTTTGTACTTTGGATTGTGAGAAAATCTCTGTTTAACAATAATTGTATATAAGCAGTATAATTTGTTTTCATGAAATTAATTGAATGATGATTATAAGGTTTAAGGAGGAATAGTTCTCTGTTCTTTTTTATATATTTTTTTGTAATTGAAATTTTGCAACAACGTTGTGAATGAGTCTGATATCAGTATTGAACAACGCGACTTATCTTTTTGGCCTTAAAACCCATCGCATGTGCTTTTTTGTTATTCTCAATCTCTGTATTATTATCAGAAATGTCGCCATGCTATCATGCCTTGTCTTTCTGAGACTGAAGATTTTACTGTGAAGCGCAAAATACGATGGCTTGACAAACAATATTATTTTATTCTTGTTTGCTTTTTTGGGACTGATAATCTACACATCAGCCAAGGATCAACAAATATTTCTGGAATACAACGTGCGTTTCGCAATACCCATGAGGTCGTGTAATTTTGTAAGAATAAAAACAAACTGAAGATATGTAGGTATTTTTTTATTTGTTTTATTTATGCTATGTGTGACCGATCAAAAATCAGACTTTTAATATCTCTTGAGATTGTTCCTAAAATGCATTTTGAAATCTGACCCGTTTTCTTCTTGGCCTTTATTTTTTAAAAAAATGTTTTGTTATTAAATTTTGTATGAATTTGAATGCTCAACCAACTTATATCGAATAAATTTCAAAAGCACAATATTAGTTTATTGGTAGAGAGTTTACGGTTCAAAATTACGTGGTCCGTTGCTAAAAGCCCTCGTGTAGCTGAATAGTGTGACGTTAATATTCACTCACTCACGCCACTTAAGACTAATTGTGTAGAGAGGCTGATGACTCAAGATCTGTGGAGGCTCAAAGCTCTCACGTTGGCGTGATGCCAAAGTTTGGAGAGTGGATTTCCATCTCGAGTCATCCTCGTCACTTGACTGATGTTCAGTTACCAGGTTCTTCGTCAATATCCCTCGCATTGCTTTAGAGTGCGTGGTTACTAAAAAATCATATCAAATTGATGCCTTTTGACGAGGTTCAATATTATGTGGTCCCGTCACCACGTTACTCGTGTAGCTTTGAGTGCGATGTTATCAAACAAACAATTAATCTAGATATTAACACGTCAAGTCACTGTTTTGTCTCTTCAGACATGGGAAATGCCCCAATTAGTGATTTATTTTTGTATGTCTTGTTCTCCAGAAAAAAAATAGCGTTTTCAATTCTGAAATTTTTTAAATGTGAAACAAATGGACTAAAATGATTGAAACAGAGTTATTAAACATTTAGTGTTTTATCGACCGTATTACTTTCCACGGGGTTGTAATTCTCAAAAAAATTATTTTTCTCTCAATTATATATTTTGATATCGATTCCGCATTTCTTTTTCTTGATACACATGTTTAATGAATATGTATTTTCTTTCATGATTTGAGATTTAAAAAAATTAAACGCTTCGTTTCTTCGTCCTTCTGTTTCCAGAGAAATACCTCATTATGTCTGCATTTTGGATTTGATAGAAATAATAGAAATATAATAGCATCTAGTGAAATATTTTTAGTGATATGGACTAAACTCTTAACAATATATGCATGAAATACATTTGTTATGTCAATAATATATGCTATTATGGTACACCTTAAATTCATATATATATATATATATAATATATATATATAGTTAATAATTCTCTACTAAAGACATAAATCAATTGAATACCAATATATATATGAAAAATTCCCTTCAATTTCTCTAAACGACTTCTTAATTTGTAGTGTTTCTGGACTTCAGGACTGTCGCGTAAATTATTACTAACTACCCGCCTAACCGGAACCTTCGTAACTGTGTCTCTTTAAAAAATTAAGTGCTCTGCGTTTTAAAAGTAAGCTTACGTAATTTGTGTGTGCTGTCATACGATATCTTTCCACCAATAGCAAGCTCCACCCACGGAAGTCATGAATTGGGAACTTCCGTTTGCCGCTATATATGTCGCAGGGAAATGACAAAATTTTGGGAATTTGATCAAATCCCTAAGGGATGATCAATTGACGGGAGATGTTAAAATAACGTCTCTTCAAGGTCATTTCCCTGATGAAAGTAAGTGATTCTATCAAATCCCTGAACTATTTCAGTGAAATGAACTAGTCAGAATTTGCATTGGCAAAATGCTGTCCAGGGGGAGAGGCACCTGGGGGAAGGGGTCGAATCCTTGTACTTCCTAACCAAATAGGCAGTACTATCGATCTCCCAAATATCAACCCCATTTTAAAAAAAATGGCACCATAGGATTAACATGGGGATCGATATTTTAGTGTGTAAGCCCACCCCTGCCCAAAGTAGGTCATCATTAGTTAAGAAACTATGAAGGGAGCGGACAGGCCAAGTCGATCAACGCCACTCCGCGCGCTCCCCCGGTTTCCTGTTACACATTTCCGTCCCCTTTCACGAAATCAGTCCCACACACACAAGATGTTACACATAAAAAAATACCAGCCTAATTTTTAAATTATTTATTGATTATTTTCGAATAAATAACTTGTATTTCATTGACTTTGTTGTATTATTTACTTCT
>BMAV01022243.1:243147-257527 GCA_019973955.1 Trichonephila inaurata madagascariensis | reverse complement strand
CAGGTCCGTCATTATTGCGTTTTTCAGAAATTACAATAGACGCGTGCAACACCTATTGCAGCTGTTGAGCTACTGATACATTACCTTTCGAATCCGCTAGGCGGCGGACTGCAACGCAAAATGACTTGCGCGCTGTGCGTCTTTGAAATGGGCCATGCCATTTTCGCGGTGTTCGTATTATTTTGTCACCCATCTGTATGTCGTGAAGACAAATTACACCCCTACCATTTTCAAAGATTGCTGGTCTTAACAGAAGCTGATTATTGCGTTCTTATTAGCACGATGGTTCCTGCCTCAAGACAAATATCATTCAGAATTTGCAGCATCTGTTCTATTTATATGAACAAGGCAATTTTCACAAATGTTGACATATTTAATATTAAAAGAGTCTTGTGGGCTACATTAGAACCACTCGGTATACGTTCAAGAAGCCACCAGTAAAGGCAGGGATAATTCATGACCACTTAATTGAGCCAGATCATCTTAAAGGGACTTAAATACCTTACCTTCCGACACTGACGGTGCTGCCAGAATTACTACCGAGTTGTGCCCGCAAATCACTCAACTATTATGTTGTTCTAGCACGGTGAAGCGCCAGTTCATTATGATATGTATGTACGGAACTACTTTGACATTACCTTTAACAACAGATGGGGTAGCTGTCGCGAGGCCATTGCCTGGCCTTCCAGATTTGCTAGTATGTTTTGCATGGACTTATTGTTTGGAGACAGTTAAAAGACGCCATATGCAATATGTCCTTTTATTAACTAAAAGACTGAGTCGCCAGAAATAACATCGCAGCTGTCGATGTTCGTGCAAGGCCAGGAATCTCTTTTTTTTTTAAGTGTACGAAATTCTTTTCATTGGTGATGCCATCGTAGCAAAAGGCCACTCATTTGAGCAATTTCATCAATATTTTCGTTAATAAAAAATTTTTCGCCTTAAATATGTATCTTTTCTGTATTCTCCTTTTTGATTATGATCGAGCTCTCTAGGTGGTCCAGCATCTTACCCCTCATAGAATTCGGATTTTTTTTAGCCTCAATCTCCACTTTCAGTTTGGACCATCATTTCAAATACACCCAGTATATGTGTGTGTGGGCATATATGGTCAAAAGAAGAAGATTGACACCTTGAAGCATTGTTTTACCCTTTTACCGTAGCCCTAAGTTTTAGCATTTGCTTTGTATTACTGTGACTATTTTACGTTGTCCTTTAATATTTTTACCTTTTTGTTTGATTGACACCTTGAGGCATTGTTTAACCCTTTTGCCCTAGCCCTAAGTCTTAGCATTTGATTTATATTACTGTGACTATTTTACGTCGTCCTTTAATATTTTTTCCCTTTATGTTTTACTCTGTTAAATAATCGAAGTGAATTAGTATGATATTAATAATTATGAATATATATATATATATATATATATATCAAAATATATTTAAAGAATGTAAGTAGGAAATATTACTATTATCTGAGATAAATTGATATTAGTGTAAATAAATTTTCGAGTTTTTCCCTTTTGCAAAATAATTCAAGGGCATAAAGTAAATATTTGAGGAAACTTAGTTTTTTTTAATCTTTATGTGGCATTTTCCTTCTACTGAAAATATTAATTTTGTTTTTGTTTTTGTGTTACGAAGATTTCATACATCATTCTTCTTAAGGGGAATTATAATATCTTTTTTCCCGACCTGAAAATCACGCAGTATTTTTTTTTTTTATTCTCAGAGTCAAAGGAATGTCTGTTGACTATTATGTTGGTTCGAGATTGGTTTCAAAGGAGTGGTAGATCATTTAAATAATTTTCTAATAAATATTGCAAATGTATTATAGTTCAATAATCAAATCAATATGAAACTCAGTTTCACCTTCTAATTGAAGTGTATTTATAACAACGGTGCGGTAACGCGTTTGTACGTTTTCTAAATCCATTATAAATACCAACAATTATAGAAATTTATTGAACTCGGACAATTTTCTTTAGATGGAAGCATGTTAGTTATAGCATCAGAAGTTATTTTAATAGACTAATGTGAGAGTGTTATATATATGATTATATAGATAGTTATCTAATTGTATGCATTAAATTCTTCGTGTAATCTTGATAGTTAGGTTACTGAACTTGAACTTATATCTTCCTGTGTTTTGTTATCAAGTCTTTTAGAAATTAACATTACCGTCGGCTTATCACAGAGGAAATGATAAAATTCTTTAGGGAATGTTTTCAGGAAATACTTTTGTTCTTCCGGAAATGCTAATATGTTTAGAATAGAATTTTTTGGCATCTTGATGGGCGTCTGCTTCATATAAATAAATTGTTTCTTTTATTCAGAGGAGACAAGTATGAAACTTATATATTAATTTGTTGATATGATCTCATGGAGATCCGTATATATGAATTCTTATGCTACTATTCTTAATGTTTTGATTATAATCGTTTATTTATCATTTGCTTTTCTTGGAAGTTTTAAATTTTAATGTACGGTGTGTTACAAAGCATGCATTTTTTACCATTGTTAAACACCAGAGCGCGTTGATGATTTATTTTGAGACTTTTAGCAAAATTATCATTTTTTAAAAAATTTTTAATTCATATTTATTAATTTCACTATACATTTGTGTTTCTAGAAATTTATCTCATGTTTTTGAATCTAAACATATACAAAACTGATATACTGTGGATTATTATTAGAAAGAAAATTTCTGAATTTCGGTTCAGAAAGTTTTTAAATGCGCCCCATCTATCTATTTTTGATCTAAATAACTGTTATATGATACAATCTTTATAAAATACTCCGAATTTAGGAATTCTCTGTTTTCTTACGATTTTTTTTTGCAACAAGAATTTTGACTTTTTTTTTTTGAAAAAAAAAATTACGTCGTGAGACTGAATAAATGACTGAGATTTACCATTCTCCATCTTCCTCCCAAATCTACTGTTACGTGCTTTTTCCAAGAAATCCGAGATTCAGTTTAGGTTCGTAAAGCAATTTTACACTCAAAAGAAGAGTTTCTTATTACCTCCCTCCACAATTTTAGAATAGAAATAATGATCTCTACAGTTGATGCTACTCATAACGAGTTATGATGTGGAACACGGCAGAATGTTAAATGGTCCGTTTACCGCTTTCATCGACTTTTACTCCTCTGTCGCAGAAGTTTCAGTTCTAAGAAAATAAGAGTTAAGAGAGAGAGAGTTGCTTATCATTTTGCCAATGGATATATTCTTCACAGATTTCGCAAAGTAGCATGTTTCACCAGCATTTCAAGCCTTAAAATAGCTTTCAGATTTTTTGTCATGTATTAAAAGTTAAAAAAATTGCGTCTCTCAAATTTTATTTTAAAAAATGAAGCATTCACGCTCACCTTAAAATTAGTTTCTGCTTTTAATTTTCTAAAACTTCATTTTTTTTTCTCTTTTTAAAACTTAGAAACAATAGAAGTTTTTCTAGTTATTTTTTATTGTGATATGTATTCTCTGGATATTATCATATATTCACACCAATTGTATTTCTTTTAAGTTACTATTTCTGGCTGAAAGTAATATTTGTAGGTCGTCGTAGTTGGCTTGTCGTAACTTGTAAGTTGCGTGTTAAATATGCAAGTTAAAATAAAATTAAAATTAAATTCGTAAAAATGCAATTATTTTTGAAACTAACAAATACTCGCTTTCTTGAAGGATTTGTTATTTCACTGGTAGTGAATTATGTATACAGGGATTAAAATTTTGTGTATGAAAATTAGTGTGAAAGAGATATATAGTTCTCAATTCATAGCACTGGCGTAGCTAATCCTGAGTGGACCCTGCATTAAAATTCCTTGGCTTCCCTTCTTTGGAAAATAAATAAAAATGGTCGTATTAAAAAAAACTTATTTGAAAGTTTCAAAATGTTACACATGTTGAGATCCCTGTAGCTTGGGGGCCTCATATTGTTGATACGACTACTACCGCGGTAGCTACGCCCCTGATTCTTAGACACTAATAAACTTGAATACTGTCGTAATTTAATAGATAAGTTAATTTGAAATGCTTGCATTTTATATTGTCGATAAATGTTAAGAAGTATAATTTCTCTTTATGTATGTAATTTTGTAGTTATGAAAACTTTTTAATCTAAAAAGTTTATGTGTTTTGAGCTAAAGATATGCAATGGAATTATGTACTTTTAAGCTCAAGGTGAAACACTTGATATGATCAACAAGTATTCAACTAAGTGACGTGTTTTCAAGCTTGTCTATTAAGAAATAATGTATTCTCTAAATTATTTAAATAGTCTGTGTTTGCATATCTTTTTGCTGAAATTATTTTTGTGCTTTTTTTCGTAAAAAGATATGTACAATCGTTTATTCTCATTTTTTTCTTTTGCTTTATTAAATATCAACTGGAGCCATTTGCATGAATGCTAAATTCTTTTTTGGCCTTTGTATCTTAATTTGTTACAAATTCGAAGTTACTTTTTTGCACTCTGGAAGTTGTATTAAATTGAAACTTTTTTTTATATACTTTTGAAGGTAATAAGAACGATATGAATATGTTTTTTTTTTTACTATTCTTTGCTTTGACAGGTTTGTAATTATCCATTATTTACTTTTTAAAAATAATTTAGAATAATTATGATTACTTCAGGATGTAATTGATAAAAGAAAAAGAGCACGAGAGATGAATAAAATTCGTTTAAAAAAATTATGAACAAAATTGTAACTCGTCGGTTATTTCCAAAGCTTTGGATGACAGTTATTGAAATGATTGTTCTTATTGTATAAAGCTAACCACAAGGAAAAAATAATGACTGTCTCTAATAGGCTTTACATCATTATCTTTTTATGAAGGTGAAAGTAGTCATCCTTGTTATGAATTTCCTTTCTTTTGTCCTTTGAATTTGCTTCGAGAAACATTACAATATATTCGCCATCTTAAGTCGTAATTTATTATTATAAAATGCGAAGCTCATTTTTACGTAGATAAGCTTTTGTTCTTCAAAATTAAAATTTGTCTTAGATTTTTCTTTTTAATTTTATACCAGAACCTGAAATTTTAGGACAATATTAAGTAGTAAAATATACATTAATAGGAAAATTTGTTTCCCAAGAGATAAAAATTAACAGCTTGGTACTCTTTCTGCCAATGTAGTTTTTCATAATCAAATGATAATGAAGAGTTTTATTGAAATAAAACATTTTGAAAAGTGCGCTTCAGGAGGCAAAAACAAACTTATGAGAACGTCGAATTTTGTATTAAAACTGGAAAAAAAAAACAAAAAAAAAAAAAAAAAAACCTACGAATAGAAAAGATTCTTTTATATATATATATATATATAATATCGAGGTCCATTTCCACCATTCTCGTATCATAAGTCCACCATTCTCGCATCACACCCCACTTACTTTACGTACTATATACATAGGATTATAATAATAATAATAAAAAAAGACTGCGATAGGGGTGTATCAATGGCGTAATGTACACTCCCGCATTGCGGGGGGCCTAGGATTCTAGGGGGCCCCAAAACCTGACTGCCGCCAAGTGCCTACCCTTTGTAAAATCCAACTTGGGGGCCCAAAACCTGACTTTACAGGGGAGCCTAAATGCTCTCCGTTACGCCACTGGGGCCTTTGTACCCTTGTGTGCACCACTGCATGTATATATAGTCGGATCTCGATTTAAAGAAATCCTATTCAACGATTTTTTTCTTTTCCTTCATTTAAAATGAAAGGGGGAGAAACCCCTACTTAACGAATAATAAACCCCGAATTAACAAATTATTACTACAGTCGAAAAATTTTTTTACATAGTTTGGTTAGAAAAAACTGGATTTTTCTTTTATTCGTCGATATCGGCTACAATTATCAAACAACAAACAGATATTGAAAAGGCATCTGCAGAATGTGGTGAAAAATCGTCGAAAATAAGAAAGTCATTGAAAGCCCCACCCTTCTTTCTATCGTTGAATCTGACTATTGAAATTTTTCAACATCGTTCGTACTAAGAAAATATGTATTTAGAGGACTTTTGATCAAAGAAAAAGGTTTTCACCTTGCTGAAATGCATATTATGAATTAGTTTTCTTCATCAAACGGTTGGATCGACCGTTTTAAGAAAAGATGCGTTGTAAGATTGTGAAACAAGTTAGTCAGTATTTTCGACTTTCTAATTAACTGGTGTTTAATAATTCGCTTATAATATTTTTAGCTGCTGATTAAAAAGTGTGTAATTTCTAACTACGGTCATTTTTCAATTCCTACTATTAGTTCACAATCTCCCTATATATATCTTGCTCAAATTTTCAATCGTTAATAAAATACATTTCAAAGCGCTCAATTGAGCTGAAGTTTTTATATACACGATTATTTTGGATGACAATACAGTAATATGATTATAATTAATAAAAATTAATTGATTAAAACTAATTATTCAAAGAATTATTGTTACTGCCACGTTGGCATCATTTTTGGCGACTTGGAGACCATTTTGACTGCTTGTGTTCTCCCATTTTAAAGTGCTCATTTGAGCTGAAATTTTCTATACACGATTGTTTTGGCTGCCAATACGATACTTTAATGATAATTAATAAAAATTAATTGCCTCTTAATATTGTGATTCTATTATATGTATGTACATATTTATATTAATTGTAATTATTTGATAAAAAGTAACTGAAATAAAATTTTTCTTTGTTGATCTCAGTAGGAGTTGACTTCAATTTTTTTTTTTATATTTCTTGTTTTTAAGTCCCGTAAAATCCGGCGAAAAACGCGCACCAGTGTATAACATGCATCTATACTTTCAAGCTGTATTTTTTTTAATTTTTCGGTATATTCGCCGTATAACGCACATCCTCTTTTTTTTTTACCAAGAAATATACAATGCATGCTCTTATGTTTTGAAGTCATTTATTCGAGGAACTATCCCAAGCTTTTGAAAAAAATAGTATATTTCTAGAACTACAACCCCTTAAGTTCGTAAGAAATGTCATTTCTTTCAAATAAACAGTATTTTGATCTATATAGAAGTCTAATTGTTTTTATGCTCATCTGTTTTTTTATTTTTAAAGCTTTCATTTTTATACCCGGCGTATAACGCGCACCCGTACATTTCGATCTTATTTGTTGTGTTAAAAGTGTGCGTTATACGCCTGATTTTACGGTAGTTGCTTTTTATAGAAATTCAAAAAGATAAGTTCAAAAAAAAATTTTTTTTTATCCCGATATTACGAATAGCCTCAAATTAACAAATAAAATGTTCCATCCCGATGAATTCGTTAAATCGGGGTCCGACTGCATTTATACATCATGATGGATAAATTAAATCTGTTATATTTATAACTAATTCCTTTTATACATTACCAATTAATGCATTAATTTGTCTAGAGGCTTTTAATTTGAAATACCGGTAATATATGGTTTAAAATACACTAGATTGTGTGTGGAAATGAATCGAAAACAAGTACTTTTCGATGGAAAAAGAAAAATGTCGAATTTAATATGTGCGTAAGAGGTGGTGGATTCTTTCTTAAAATGAACAACCTGTGGTGATGAATCGTGAACATCTGTTGAGGATTAATTTGACTTATCCCCATGTTAAAACGAAAATTCCACTTGGGTTTTAGACATCCAAAGGGGAGATCTGACTTTCCCAAGCTGTAACCTTAACCTTAATCCAGGAGCACTAGTGTGGGAATCTTACCCCGTCTCGAAGACCATTTGTTTCATCTTACCCCGTCTCGAAGACCATTTGTTTCATCTTGTAAGATTTTTTTTTTTAAAAAAAAGAAACTTTTATAAGCGATCATACTTTTTGAAAACAAAACAGCTGTCAAATGTTGTAATAAGTGGGTTGAAAAAGAAGCTGTTGACCGAAGTCTTCCTACGCCCAAGATTCCAGTAACTTGTCTCGCTATCCCCTTGAATGGAAGATGTCGGATTGTACTTATTAGCTATTTAGCTGTTCTTCTTGGTGACTTGACACTGCTTAATTCTTTGTTGACGTGACATGGACTTCCCGCATTAATTTAATTTCCGGGCTGGAGTAATTTGCGTCATGTAACGTACCGTATTTTTTCTTGTAGAAAGTCGAGGTAAAGGAACTCTCTCTAGTAAAAGTATTGTCTGAAGTATTCGTGTGACCAAGACAAATAATGTATATCCGTTCTGAAACAAGTTGGAAACATCTAGAATAACTATTCATAAGATAACTAAAAACACATTCATTTAAATTTCTTGTTTTCTATGAGAGAATGTTCGTTTTATATATTAATTTATTATTTATTTATGTAATAAAATTATTACCATTCATTTGAAATGCAACCTTTCAATAAATATTATTGATAACTCTAATAAAACTTTTATATTTAAAAGTTTAGTAAAAATTTTAATTTGATAAATTACACTTTGAATGTGAGAGCTTTTACAAATGTATTTTGCATAATATACTTAAAATTAGAATAAATTAGGTGAATGATGTAGAAGAATATAGATTTTTTGGAAGTTTTAAGAAATATTATAAAATAAATTAAAATTTATTGCAAAAAAAAAAGAAGAAATTAAGCAATTAGCTACACTTTTAGCTAGAAAAAATCTTTCTATTCCTCTAAAATCAATGTAAAAATCTTACTTGTCTGAGGTAGACTCATTTCAGTGCGGTGTGCTTAATAATATAAAAAAAATTAGAGAATAAACTAAATAGTTATCAAATACAGGATTTAAAGATGTATATAATAATATTTAAGCAAAAATTTTATATGCTAAAAAGATGCGAGATTATATTATAAGATTCATAGAGAAAAGTTAAGCTGTCCTGTCTTAAATAATGCCGTGTGTTGAAAAATTAAGACAATATTTATCAATTCTTACTACTTATGTATGTATTCTTCTTTATGTAGTTAATTAATATTCTTTAATAATGCTTATAATGCTCACTTTTGTATGGTTATGTTAGATAATGATGTGAAATCTAAATATTATATAAGCTATGTATATATCTAAAATACATATCCTTCATTTTTTTTTATTAGTGTAAACTTAATAAATAACACGGTTTTCAATATATTTAAATGCCATGTTTAGTTTGATTGTTAACAGGATTAGCACAAATTAAAGAACCTTTTTTTTAAAACTTTATATTCTCGAAGCTATTATATTTGTTACAATAAGGGGATACACGAAATTTTATAAAAATATACTAATTTTTTTTTCTACCGTCGACCGCCGATGCCAAATACACTGCAAGAATTTAAAGAATGCATTTGTGCAGCATTAGGAATCATTCACAGTGTGATGCTACAAAATGTGTGGAACGAACTTTGTTACAAATTAGATGTTTGTAATGAACCAAAGGGTCACACACGTCGAACATTTGTTCGTTTATTTCATGTATCACTTATTGTGAAATGAGTAATAATTTCAAAAATATAAATTTTTAGAAACCTTGTTTTGGACATACATCAGATAATAATACATCAGATTAGATACATCAATACATCAGATTAGATTCTTTAAAATAATAAATTAAGGATTTCAGTGTTTTGTACATTAAAGTATCCTAAAAAATTATGACACTGAGATGATATTGTCTGTTACTTGTAACTTAACTCTCCTATTTTATTTTGTAATGCTTGTAAAAAATGTTGTTCTATATGATACTACGAAGTTTGTATCTAAAAAATAGAATTAAATCACGAACAATGTTCATATTTTTTCCTATCGCGAAAACATTCGTATAATATTGTAGATCAAGTGTTCTGAAACGTTTGTGAGTTACTCATAATGGCAAATAATGGGAGTATCCAACACAAGTCTTTATACCATCCTGCACGTGAATAGCAGTGAAATACAATCTTAATGGCCCATGGGAAATGAACCTGTTAGTAGTTGTCGAATCTCAGGCGAAATGGTCTTCGACAATGAACTTAGGTGGAGAACACTAATGTTCTGACTTACGCCCATTGCCATCTTCTGACCTTCGGTTCTGATATCCCTTTTTTCCCCTCTCCTTGTCTTTCTGCTCTCATTTACTTTTCGACTTAGTTTTAAGGTCCTCTCATGAACTAATGATCCTTCAGCTGATGCAGAATGGCAGGAAATTATAAGGTGTCACCCGCGCACTATCTTACGTCATTATCTTACGGGCGTCTTTTTTCCAAAGAAATTCTTCCTTTAACATGGTATATTTTTCCCGACACCAGAGAATGAAACATTTATTTTAAGAGGTGTTTATGGTATTTTCGATGGCAAATGCAAAGCCCACAGGTAGCGAGAATCTTATCATATTGATTGCACAATCCTCCCTTCTTTTGAATCTTCTGACCTACATTGTCTTTTTTTACGATGTCTTTTGACGCATCATTTTTCTGACGTTTAATGTTGTAAAAAAAATACAAATATTCGCATTCTTTTCGGTGTTAAACGTAATTCTTCCAAAATGTTTGGGATAATGATGGCGTTCATATATCATTGTAACATGAATTACACAAGTACCGTAAAATCCGACGCATAACGCGCACCTATTCTTTCAAGCTGCAATTTTTAATTTTTAGGTGTGTTCGTCGTATAACGCGCACCCCCTTTTTTACGAAGGCACCTGAAATGTGCATGCGTTATGCAGGCATTTATTCAAGTTATTAATTCCAAGTTTTTGAAAAAAAAAATTGTGTATTTCTTGAACTGCAACCCTTTAAGTTCATAAAGAATATCATTTCTTTTAAATAAACAATATTTCCATGTATGTATGTAGATTTTTTTTCTATGCTGATCGTTTTTCTTTTTCTTTTTAAAGCTCTCAATTTTATACCTGGCGTGTAACGCGCACGCGTAAGTTTCGATCTTGTTTTTTATGTTAAAAGTGCGCGATATACGCCGGATTTTACGGTATATATAATGTGGAAAACACGTTAAAATTTTTACAATTTTTGTTGCAATAGTACGAGCTTTTTGCACTCTTCAAGTGAGGACTACATTTCAACTCAATTTATTTAATGCATTTTACAGTACGGTATATTCCGGTGTATAATACGCACCCATATTATCATACTTCAGTTTTTAATTTTAATGTACACTCACATTATACTTGCCTGAAATATACTTGGGCAATGCTCATATATTTTAAAGCCATTTATTCAAAGTATTATCCCTGGCTTTTAAACAATGGTATACTTGTAAACCTATAGCCATATATAAAGCACATGGAATGGGGAGACAAAATTTATAAGGTATTTTATTGTTGGAAGTTAATTAGGTATGTCTCTTTTCTTTTAAATGAACAATATTTAGATAAATGTAGAATTCTCTAATTTTTTTAATCCTCATTTATTCTTTATTTTCAAGTCACACTTTTTATATCCTTCGTAAACGCGCCCCCGTCAATTTCGATCTTATTTTTTGTGTTTAAAGGGCGCAGTATACACCGGAATATACGATATGTAAAACTTTAAGAATTCAAAATATGTTGGGCTTAATATTGATGTCCACGGCAGCAAATTTATCATTTAGCAACTAGATATTAAATAAATTCCGCACTGCTCTAAATGACTTTAGTTTTACTTTGTAGTGCAGTACTGCATACAATCTATGAATTCCCTGGCCTTCAAGGTTACATTTTTTCTTGTTAATACAATATTACATGAACGGCTGTGCTTTTTTATACAGCAAGTATACTCATCTATTGAAAATTGAATATATTCTGTGTTCGAAATACTCTTATTCAATCTTAGCTACGAAATGTTTTACATTCTTAATTGCTGTTTTTTTTATTATTATTTATGAAAAAGTAATAAAATAATTTGTTCGAGAAGTTAATTATCTTCCTTTGTTTTTACATATCTCACTCAAGTATTCGTGAAAGTATATTGCATTTCTCGGGAAACTAATTTGAAACTACAAATAGTTCGTTTAAATTCTAAAGTGGCATGTTTAAGAAAAAAAGTAAATAATAGGCAATTTATTGAAACATTTCGTAAAAAGTAGATAAGGAGGAATTCTACATAACGTCTTAATGCTATTTTAAGTTAAAATAAGATTCAGCAGAGAAAGCAGGATAGATAATGATCAATTTCGAATTTGACATGTAGTTAGTCTTGTGTTGATAGAAGTGACACTGATGCCCGATAACCTTGCCATAGTTTACAATTTTTAGCTCATTTCTGTAATTACATCGTTAAATAAAAGAAGTAAGTTAATTTCCTTTTAATGTCCTGGTGAAAAACCTTGATAATATATCTTTCAAAGATATGAAAAAGTAAATATTTGACCGTTTCTAGAGTAAAATATTTCATAATTTTTCGTTATCATCTGTCCCATGGTTTTTGAGATTTTTGGCACCCAAATCATCTGTCAAGGCTATAATAATGGTGAAAATAGAAGTCAACTATAAAATAACCTTCTAGCAAAGAAGATTTTTTTAATATTATGTTACTTAATTGATGAAAAATATTTTTAGATTTAATTTTAATATACATGCATACCCCCTACCCAGTAACATATTATTATTTTGAAAATGTATTTGTCAACTACATTTGCAAATCACTTTGAAAGAAGAAGAGAAATTTTGACTTTATTCGACTAATATATGTTTATTTTTTAATACTTGACATTTTTTTCATGTTCATTCATTATTGAAATATCGGTTGCTATGTATGAGCCGTTTTCTTTGAAAGTGGTGTAAGTCCATTTTTGACAAAAAGTTAGTTAATTATAACATTGAATGCAAACTACTATGATTTATCTATGAATAGTTCCTCAAAAATCTCATTATTTTGTCAATATAACCACGTAGTTAATGTAATTACAAAAATAATTACAGTAGAACGTCGTTTATCCGAATCAATTGGAACCGGACACCGTTCGGATATGCGATTGTTCGGATAACCAAAAACCGAATGCTATCCACCATATGAAACCGGACACAATACGAATATTGAAAATCATCAGATGCGGGAAACGTGCTTGAAGAAAAAGCAAAATAGGTACAAAATGTCGAAATTTTACCTTTATTGTGAAAAATAATCACGTATTTTTCGCTGTACCATTGTACACCTTCGTTTTTTCGTTGCAAGGTCTCCGATTCTCTTGAGCAGTAGTTGAGTAGGACAACTTTCTGATTATTATTCGTACCTCTCCACAGCTATCTCTAACGCAGGAAACGCGTCAACATTTGATGGATCCTTTCTACTTTCGTTGTTATTGTTTTTTTATGTCAGAAATTGTTGACTTTCCAACATAATAAAACAGTGCTACAGACGCTCAACTTTCTCCTTTCACAAGACGGTTTAATATTTCAAGTTTTGTCTCTATGTTCAAGATGTTGCGCTTTCGTTTTGAATTCGAAGCCATAGCAGTTCACAACTGAACAAAAGAGCACGTATACACCTCCTCACTTGGAAACAAACTGACCTAATATTCTGCGCAGGTTACCAAATCACACAACTGAAATTCCTAAAATATCCCTGACCTTGGGTTTTCCCGTCGCTTTTGCCTCACGCGAAACAACTGTTGAGCATTGTACTGTTCGAAAACGTATTCATATACAGTACATATAGTTGGGGGAAAAAACTGGTCCGGATATTTAACGCTTCGGATAATAAACGTTCGGATAAATGACGTTCTACTGTGCTTGGGAAGTGGTAAATATCTCCATATAATATAAAATGGACTTACACCACTTTCAAAGAAAACGCGGCTCACACACATTACTGAAACATTGACTATTATAAATTAGACTAAAACAAGTTTTCTGTTACAATATTTTATACATCATGTATAATTATATATTATTTAAATCACGAATATTTCTATACACATGTTTAGAGGTAAACAACAGTAATTTAAAAAAAATTACGTGCTTTATTTTATTCATTCATTATTTGTATGCGAAGTGAGTAATAAATAATTATGCTTTAATAATTATTTGGACTTATTATTCTGGAAAAGCATTTCTCATTCTAAGTATTAATACTGCACATATTGTTTGATTGTTTATTACCCTACTCTTCAAAGCAACACGGGCTATTGGCAACGGAATACGTAATTTTGTACCTCGCTCAAGTAGTGAGGACAACACATAAGCTGCGGGGCGCCGCATTTTCCAAACTTCCACATCACGTCAACGTGAGTGCTTTGAGCCTTGATAGATTCAGCGTACATTAGATCCTCTACACGCAGAACTTTTTTTTAGTGGCGTAACAGCCCATGAGGGTCAAGACCTATTGTGCCCAACTCAGTGTACGTGACCGTGGGCCCTGAGGTGCATGAGCAGATGCTCCGGTCAGGTGGTCAGTCTGACGCGAAACCCCCAGTGACACTCAGAACTTTAGTGGCACCAAAACTCGAATTCGTGACTCACCAGTCACGAGTTTGCGACCAAGACCTTGTCTATCTCGATCACTTGTG
>BMAV01022243.1:218518-238147 GCA_019973955.1 Trichonephila inaurata madagascariensis | reverse complement strand
TTTATGCTGTAAATAATTTAGTCTAGAAGTTTATTTTGTAATTTTATGTACTTAAACTGATGCAAAGCGTATGTTCTTCAAACGCAAGAAAACAATGTTTTATTACTTGGTGTTACTAGGAATCGTTTTCTCTGGCAAAGTACGTTGCCCTTTTGATTCCTTAACAAAATATAAGACAATTTCTTAACTCTTTTGTGAAAACGAAACTATTGTTCTTAATCAATTTTGTGAAATCTGAATCTATTTACTATAAAAGAAAATCATAAGTTCTTTGGCACAATTTATATTTTTTTTACTTCAATAAAAAAACTAACGCTGGCTTCACTAAATAATAAGGAAACAATAAAATATTTTTACCCCCCCCCTTTTTTTTTTTTTTTAAAAAAAAAATACTCGAACAGTTCTATTGTGTTTTAACTGTCAAGTTGAAAAAATCCAGCAAATTTTATCATATTTCCTATTTCTGTTTAATACATTTTTTTTCTGTATGAAACATATTCTACTTATTGTCTTTTTTATTGTTAATGCTAAATTGATATTTATTTATTTAACTTTTATTATTACAGCAAAAAAGTGGCATATTTATAAAATGTTTGAAAAATTTAAGCACACAATATGATGAATGGTATACCTAAAACCAATTCATTGTACCTGAATGGTACACTTGAATTTGTTTTAATATTACGGCTCTTTTTTTCTGCCTGAAATTGTTTTCTGAGTTTCACTCTTCTTGCTTTACAACATTATACGAAGAAAGCTTTAAAGAATTATCAAAACTTGCCCCCATCGTTAGCGAAGCTGTTACACACACACTCAAAACACGGCTTTTTTGACCCAAAGAAAATAAATAGGTTCTTACTCAGAATTTTCTACGCTTACCCCTGAGCAATCTGTTCATGGGTCTCTAGTGTTTCGATTGTCATGTAGCACGCAAAGTGGAATTGGTGCACGTGCACATAGCCCGGTCTAAGGTCAGCTATTTGACATTTCCTGTCACTGTCATTGGAAATAAGCTCGCGGATATAAAACCGAAATCACTTCGACTGTTCATCGAGATGAAAGATTCATGCCAGTAAAATTTCAGTACTCTAATAAGGCTCTCAAAGATGATGGTGTCAAATATCGCATTTTTTTTTTTAACTCATCGAATCAGAGATTTGAACGGTTTCTTTGGATTAGATCCTTACTGTCTTAAAATCAAACATTTTTATTGGGATATTTTGTTATTATTTTCTTTTAAAGAATCTATCAAATTAAAATAAATATACTCAAACTCTGAATTTTAAAACTGACGACTTTAATTGGGATGTCTATCAATCAGTAGGGATCGTTTTTAAATTTGATTTGTGTTGATTTATTTATCTTCCTCAAATTATAAATATAAACCTAAATGAAAATATACAGTTTTCAATCATTGATAATTGCATTTTCTTTAAATCTGTATGTTTTATTTTTGTGATATAAAAATCATATTTAAGCTGTCACAAATGAAGTTATTGCACAAATAAAATAGAGAAAGAAGAAGTGAAAGAAGTATTGAGCACTTTTCATTCATTATGAATGAAAAGTGCTAAATACTTTCAAATTTGTAGCGATCTTTTCCTTATTTCTTTATTTTTGAATCATATTTTAAGCATGTAATGTATAATCATTCTATCGCTAATCATAGCTAAAAGATCAAATTCATTTGATTTATTATAAAAGGACTATAGTTCCGGATTGCACAAGTTGCAGCGGTTGAATGGTCATAACAGCTATAAGATAGTTGAAATTATGCGGTACGCGGCTGTACAGTTAATTTTATACAAACGGTGGTGGCGATATCGTAGTATGGGCGATGTTTTCATATAGCACATTAGGACATCATCCTTATAGACATCATCCTCTGACGTCTGTACGCAATGTGAACATCGTCGCTGGAGAGATACACACATTTAAGGGATCAAAGTTTTTGGCGAGTGATGGTGTACACTATGGGTGTCAAACTCGCTGCCAGCGGGCCACATGTGGCCCACAACGAACCTTTTTGTGTGGCCCAACCAATATATCGGCACACAATAATATATTATAAAATATCAAAATTTTTCTCCCGAAATAGGAAAGATAGTGGCAGAGAAGAGATGTCAAGTGTCATGACGGAAATATTAAATTTTCTGGTTCTCTTATTTCTGTTTATTATAAAGTATTATTCGAAATAAATCTGCGCTTCTATAAATATAGATTTTTTTTGCGGCCCTCCTAAAGTTAAAAATTGTTTGATTGGGCCCAAGCTAGCCTTTGAGTTTGACACTCCTAGTGTACACCAACACGATAAAGCACAATTTCATAAGAGCCTGATCGCTTAGGAGTGGTTCAAGAAACATTCAGGTGAATTTCAAGTCATGTCTTCTCCTGATATGAATTCAATCGAACGTATGTGGTTCCACCTGGAAAACCGAATTGGTGTTGTAATGCTATCACCTCGTAATGTGCGCGAATTGCTGGTCCAGTTGGTGAGTGCCTGGTATCAAGTACCTCAGACTACCTATCAGTACCTTGTCAATGCAGAGACTCGCCAGTTGTTGTCGGATTTGAGGGCGAATGGTGGACCTATTTCATATTAAATAGTTAGTCATAATGCTATATATATATGTGTGTGTTTCTTCCATGTGGTATATATTTACTGCTAAACCATCATTCTCTTTTGTTTTATGATAACTGTTATTAACTGTTGTCTGAATATATATATATATTCAGACAACAGTTAAGTATACCCAGTTAAAAGAAATATCTTGTAAAAAATTATTTTGAGTACATAATAAATCTTATTCCTTTTGGTAACAAAACAAGAATTACTGTTTGACTCTTTTCAATAATATTTACCTTATAAACACGTCTTTCGTTATTTTTCTTTCTTAGTGATACGAAAAACAATTTCCGTATTTCTCGCTTGAGTGCTTTAGTATTTTTTTAAATATTTAGTGTTAACTAATTGTTTTGTTTTTTAAGCAAGTAAAATTTGTTCTTCCTTTTTTTCCCCTATACGATACATTAAGTTAAAAAAGTTTTTTATATTTTCTTAACCACTTGTCTGTATCCGTTCTTGCAACGTGATCTTAAATTTTTTTCGTTACTGTCATGAATTTTGTGCAAATATCTGTTATCTTTTCAACACTCGCGATAAGTACTACTTAACGTCACAAAGTGTTAAACAAAATTGTTGGCACGTGTTAAACTAAGAATTTTTTTTTAATTTATAGTATATCAAACAGCTGATAATTTAAATACATTAACAAGTCGTTATTCTAAATTTCATGCAAATAATTTCTAAGAAATTTGATAATATTTTCTTAGAATATAGTCTAACCGAAAGACGGCAGTATTGACACAGTAGGAAAACAATAGACGTCTTAGTACTCTTGCTTTCATTCACTGAATGGCGAACAGTTGTTGCATTTTCAGTTAATCGGATAGATGTCGTTTTCTTTTCGTTTCTTTTTTTCTTTTTTTCATGTGGCATTTTAAAATTATTGGAACCTATGAATAACAGTTATAATGTATGACATATACATTTAGTGTTCGTGTTGTGCCTTAGGAAAATTCTATAAATATTAATTAACATATCTTTTATATGTGTAAAAGACATCTTAATTAATGTATTTCTTATATATATTAAGATCTACCTTTGTTTAAGTCGGAGGTTCCCAAACTTTTTTGTCTCATAGACCCCTTGCCGTGTTTTTCGGTTTGGAGTTGACCCCTGCTTACTTAATATTGAATTTTTGCAAATTTATCAATGTCAGCTAGTGTAGAGCTACTTACTTTAAAAGATTTAAATTTCTAACTGTAGTGAAGTGTAATGTTTAAAGCTTAAGAAGCACATGTTAATGAATTAAATTAAAATTTAATCTTAATCATAAAGTCATTGTTCCATAAAATAACTGAACAACAAACAATGACTTTCAATGAAAGGGACAAATCTGGTGCTTCAATTGCAAATTTTCAACATTTATTTCAATCTAATTAGGTGTAACCCTAAATCTCCTTTGTTAGTAGTGTCCAGTTTCCCCCTCCCCCTTTCTTTTTTGTTTTTGAGATTGGTAAACTCACTAAACTCCTTCTCACTAGGAGAAGCAATTAAAAATATATATATATTTTCTCACGATATTCCATAATTCGCTACAAATAACAGTCATGTCTTAATGCAAAATAGCTGACATCCGTTTTTAAACTTTACTTTAATATCTTCCTTCGTTAGGACCTATTCTGATAAGTTCCTATAGTAACATGACGTATTTTTTTTTCAACGTGACCATATGAATTCTTTGTTTTCTGTGGTATTACCATAGTCAAAGCATTCTCAAATCTAGTTTAAAAATCTGAATAAAGGACATTTAAAAGTTGAACGTAGGTTAAAATGTCCTGACAGATTGTCTGTGACAGATTGAGAAAATTCGTGACGTCCAATGTTATACTTCTTTAACTTAATTCTGGAACGAAATGCTGAAATGGTCCTTGCTTGGTAAAATGTATGCTGTCACCTTGTAACTGCAAATTAACCTCACTAGAATTTATTAAATAAATCAGTTAAAATAGTAAAATCTGGTTTCCACAAGATTAATTTTTTTTAAAGATTAAAGTCACAATCGGATTTAATGAGAGTCACTATCATAGACCGCCATTTGCACCTCATGGACCCCCAAATTATTTTTTCACTGCCGTGGACCCCTTGCAGATCGTCATAGACCCTGGAGTCTATATGGACCACTTTGGGAATCACTAAAATACTAGTGTTAAGTCAGCTCAGTAAATTGTAGGACCACCATGGACGATACTCGAAGCAACACATCTAGGTATATAGTCAACGAGAGTACGATTTACGCGTGCACGCTCCCTAAGGGATTGATTGCTTTTCATTTCCTGCCAATCATTTACTACAGTTCGTCTTCTGAACGCCATGGTGGCTGGGCATGCAAGCGACGTCCATTTACATTCTAGGCATGTTCGATTGGAGTAAGATTGGGGAGAATGGTGGTCACAGGAAAGCATCTGTACGTCATACAGAGCACGTTATATGTAGTGCGCTGTCGCGTTATATCCTACTGGTACAGGGCATTGATTACAACGAAGGAAGGGGATTGTTATCGGCCAAAGCATATCAGTCATTACCGTAATGTCATAGTACCTTGAATACGAACCAGAGGTCACCAGCTGTCGTATGTGATGTTGCCCCAAACCATAATGTTGCGCTGTGTAACATTCAACAGATGTGGCCAGATTGTACCTGTCATCACAACGATGCCACACTCGTACTCAGCGACTATCATTCGGCAAACTGAAGAGGGATTTTTATTCGTATAATAACGCTACCCTGTGTCATTCTTTCGTCCGAGTCGCTCTAGCCTGGTGTAACAGCAGAACCCTCTGTGCTGTGGGTTCAATGGCAATCTTCTCAATGGATGCCACTAGTGTTGGTCATAGGCAATTAATCGAGTGGTAATGATCCTGGTCGATATGAGAACCTTAAGGGTTGTCCTGCGCATACTGCTAAATAGTGGAAGAAGTGACTTGAGGGGCAGCTACTTGTTGATGGATGCATCGATCCACGCGCGCTGACGTTGCTCTGTCTTTATCGTTATTCCTCCAACTTTCTCATTTCTTGGTTGCAACCATCTTTGTCGCAACCGGTACAACGTAGACGCCTCTAGGTGGGTGTCAGTTGAGACGGTGTATGGACCAACCTGCTCTTTTCAGTCCAATCACCATGCCTCTCGTAAAATCTTCTGTCTGCTGCCTCCCTCGACGGTATTCTGACGTTCTCTGCTATTACACGTGTCCTCTGAGACAAGAAAAAAAATTCTACAAAGATTTCTTTAGCAGAAATAATGACACGTATCTTGCCCATTCTACAGGTTCTTTTCCTCGTATCCTACTCTACGTGTGCCGGAGAGCTGCACATGTTACTTAAATACATAATATATTTTTGTATAGATGTCAAATTGAAGTTGTCCAACTCCAATAGTTTTTAAAATGAATCTAATGCAAATATTTTGTTCATTGCTTCGCTATAAATACAAATTTTTATTAAGCTGTCATACAAGCCAAATCACTAGGTTTTTATCCGAGTTAATAATGTGCTCTGTAAATGTAAAGAGAGAGAGTTTTCCAGAATTTCTATTTCTAATTTTACTCTTCAGAAAAATAGTTCAGTTTGAGGAAGTAAAATTCCTTCTATTTTCATTGAAAATATCGGTTAAATTAAAAAGTCATTATCTGTGTTGAAATTATCTTATTATCTCTCTCTCTTTTTATTTTATTTAATTAGTCTTCTGGCTTTTTACATACATCTGATTGTTCTCATTCATTTAAAGCTGTCACTACTTTTCGGACAGGTTTTAGATGAACGACCTCGTTAAAACTTTTTTTAGAAAGTTGCAAAATGATTTTAAAATGTCTTGGGTTTTTACCCCCTATGCTTTTTTGTGGTCATCTATTATCCGACGATACAAGCATGATTTATTTTTTAATTCAATTCACATGCTTAATTGTTTTACTTGTAGTTATATAATTTTTTCTACCCTCTGAAAATGTTTAAGAAAGATTGTAAGAAGTCAATATATTTTTTCTTCTATTCCTGAGATTGATCAAAAAAATAATTTTAATATATAATGAATGAAGATGACAGTTACGCAGTTAATAAACTGAAAAATTATAAAATGAGTAAATGTCAGAAATTTCAACATAATCCCCATGCCAATTTGTCAATCAATGAAATCTCATGTAATTATACATTTGCCAAAATCTGAAAGTAAGCTAATGCATTTCTGCCTGCTTCATTCCTCAACCAACCAAATGCAATTATTGAACGTTTAGGTAATGAAGTTTCGGTATTTTTTAAAAATGATTTTTAGAAAACTTAATTTCATGTATAATGCAACATATATAAGGGATGCCCAAACGAAAAGTGGACAAGTTCAATAAAAAGAATGATTTTAATGGAAATCACAAAAGAAATCGGGCTGGGGGCTATAACACAGGTCCCATCATTTCGACAGTAGGTCCATGTCTTCACTATAGAAAGAACGTGGTTGAGATTCTTGAAAAAGTCCTACCCAGCTTTATCGTCCAAATGGAAAAATAATACTCTCTTAAGTGGCCTTAAGGCTTAGAAGTCACAGGGTGACAAATCCGGACTGTTCAGTGGGTGCTCTAACATTTCCAAACGGATTTTTTAAAAAATTCCCTTGGTTTCACGGCAGACGTGTGGACAGACATTGTCATGGAGGATCCGATATCGTTTTCTGCCCTTCTCGAAAAATTTTACTCCAGCTGTTCCCAGAAGTTCGACCTAAACAGTGCTCGCCATAGACTGACGCTATTCGTTGATAGATGCTTGCATTAAACTCACCTCCTGCAATCAGAAATCATACTACCGCACGTTATTCCGACCTGGAAGCATCTTTATATAGCACGACTTTACTTTTGATTAATTTCCTCTAACACTAACAGGTTTCACTGTTAAACATCGTATGCGGTGTACACTTCTTATCGTCCTTCGTGTTCCTGTTTGGTGGCTCTGCTATAGCTGCATTCAATTTGACGCAATCTCATATGTCCACTTTTCATTTGGCAACCTTTATATGTTTGGGTGATGAATATATGAGGTAATAAATATACATGCAATATATGTTGCTAAATTTTTTTATGTAATTCGCCGTGTTTGAAAATTACGTACTGTTTCGTTCTACCGCAACCGCGGTGGTAGTGTATCAGTTCAGCACATGGCACTCTGGTGGATTGTCAGTCCAGTGACGCCATTACATCCGGATTATGTTGTTTTTACACGTGTTAGTGAACATTCAAAATGCTTAAGACAATTGACGATCCTGCCGACTGTGAATTGCGTTCTATAATCCATTTTTTGAACGCAATAAATGTTAAGCTAGTTGAAATTCATCGTCTACTTCTAGAGATTAATAATGAAAATGTAATGAGTAATGGAATAATGAGAGAGAAAGTGAATTCGACAGTTCAATGATGGGCGCACCACACGGAGTGAGCGGCCTTCTGTTGTCTAGATCAGGGGTGTCCAACCCAAATGACCTTTCGGGCCACTTCGGAAAAATATTATAATCTCGCGGGCCGCACATAAAAATATGTACTTTTACATCAGATTTGGAAACAAAAAAACCATTTATTGGAGTGAAAATTTAAAACAAAATGAATTATTATTATTTTTTCATGTATGCAGACATAGATAATATAATAATATTTATATAATATAATAATAAAATGATCAAATAATGTTTAAAATATTACATTTGCCATTTTCTTGAAAATTATGGAGTTCCTTTTGAATTAATCTTTCGTTACTCATTGTTGAAATTTGATAGTACTGTCATTCGCAAACGATTAAGTATACATTGCCTTTTATCTTCAACGTCCTGAACATATTTTTTTAAACTTTAAAAAACATCTCTGACTGCCTCCTGCTTTTTGGGCACTCCAAACAGAAGAGGAGGAGAAAAGAAAGTCGCACACACAGAGAATCATGTACCATCCATAGTAAAAGATATGCGTAATGCAATTCGAAATTTATTGAAAAAGTAATTTATTATAGTGAAATCAAATCTAACTGTTTGATTAAATATAAATTTATTTTAATGTAAAGGACATTTCTACTATCAAAAAGGATTTATTTTAAAACAAGAACAGTGAACAGGCAAATACATTGCAGATTTATATATATATATTTTCCCTATTATGTTGAAAGTTTCTGCTGTACGGGGAAGGTTGGACCCATAAAGCATTGCTAACCCTAATTCGCTGGCCTAATTCAGCGACAGCTTTAGAAATCATAATAGGTCACCAGTTTGGTCCAAAAACTTTTTTGTATCTACATTTGTTGTGTCTGGTGAATTCGAATTTCTTCCTGTTTTAGCACTGTAGGTTTTAGTACTTCTTCACTTATATATATATATATATAAATTTCCCCTTAAATAAATTTCAAAGTGAAAAACTTTAAAAATCTGATATTTAAAATAATTTTAAAAAGAGTCGGTGGGCCGCAACTTACGTACTGGCGGGCCACATACGGCCCGCGAGCCGCGTGTTGGTCACCCCTGGTCTAGATGGTTTGGTTGAAAAAGTGAATGAGAAACTTTGTGAAAACGGACGGTTCACAATAAGATTGCGCTGTTCAACAGTGGGTCTTTTCACTGGCGGCAACTCTATTTGAAGAGGGTATAGACAAGTAAGTCTTGTCTATACCCTAATGATGTGACTACAAATATGACAAATGTCTTAACAATGGTGGTAACTATGTAGAAAAATAATTTCTGATATGCTGTTCTTGTAAAAATAAATTTGGTTTCCAAAGTTTTTTTATGCGAGTTTTTATAAAATGGTACTGCGAGTTTTTCCAGACATGCCTCGTATATTTCTTGGTGTAAGTAATCTATATATACGTTGTTATATTTTCGTCATGGTCCTTCGGGTTGTAATTTTCTTCGTTTGTAGATAGTATAATTATCATTTAAAATGTTCATGAAGATGAATTATTTGCTAAAATATTTTATGCATTATTTCAAAATAACTTAATTGTCAAATGTATTATGGATTGTTGCTAATAAATGATTGAGTTGATGATACTGATACTTCTACTTTCGACATTACATGGGTAACAATTTCAAATAAAAATTGTGTGATCTTTGTCTTAAAACAACTAATATAAAAAAATTTTTTAAGTCAATTCCTACTTAGGTCAATAAAGAAAAATTTTATTTTAGTTACTTTTTTTTATCAAATATTTACAATTAATATAAATATGTATAAAAGAATCATAATATTAATTTGCAAAATAGAAAGCGATTTTCCTTGCAATTTTCCATTTTCCTTTCTATATATGGTGAACTATTATGTTTGTTTGTTACTATATATTCATTAATTAAATTTAATTATTCCAATAAAATAGTATAGTAAAAAGAAATCACATTCTCCGAAATTAAGCCATCCCAGGTGGGATTCGAACCCACGACCTCCGGATTAAAAGTTCATTGCGCTACAGGGACACAACGAAGAATTTTCCTTTTTATATATGGTGTTAGACTTTTACTTTGTTACTATTTATTCATTTTTTAATTTAATTAATGAATTAATATTTGAAAAAACTGTATTAACATCAAGTGTCATCCACTAAAAGTTTTAAAAAATGTATTTCAACTTGAATGGATGAATATAAATTATTTTATTAACGATTGAAAATTTGAACAAGATATATATATATATATATATATAGGGAGAGAGTGAACTAATTGTGTAGGAACTGAAAAAGTTTTAAAACGTTTGAAAAGTGCCAGTTAAAAATATAAGCATGATTATAAATTTAATAAATTGTGTAGTTAAAAATATATTGTGTTTACTGGAATGTAATTTCCTTTCTTCCCCCCATTTTTTTTTAAAAAAATCATTTTTTAAGAGGTAGTTTTAATGCAAAACCTTCACTGACAGAAAATAATAAGTAATTTATAGAACTTAGTAAAATTTACCTGAATATTATACATTACTGTTAAATATTTTTTAAAAAATAATTTTTTAATTTGATTTTAAGCATGAGATTCGTTTTATATTAATCCTTGTTTCTATGAGTATGTTGAAAACTTAGTACTACAAACAAAGAAAAGTCTCTTTTACTACTGAATTTAAAAATAAGTAACATAATTGTAATCCAGAACATTTGTTTTGGTTACTTATTCATTGTCCGTTTTTGTTGTGAAGTAATGAATACGGGCCACCTAATCTGTCCTGCTTTTTAAACTGATTTAGGTCATTTTTATAGGGGCTTGCGTGTTTGTTTTTAACTAAAATATGTATACCCGCATTTAAAATTGTTAATGTTAAACATAATTAACTGATTAGGTTAGAAACTGCTATATAAATTAAAAATAAGTATATTTACTTTCGAGTTCTGATTGCAGATACATTACGCCAATATTGTAATTGAAAATTAAGGTCATAGTGTCTTTGCAGATAGATTCTAAAATATATATTCCTTTTTTAGAAACTTGTATTTGTTATATGAAGCAAAACTCTTCGTTTTTAGCGAAAAAATTACCTACAAATAGATTTTTCAAATAAAATCGCATGAAATATATTTGAACTAAGGATAAGGAATTACTGAAAATAAAAATATTTTGAAACTGGTATTTGACTAAAAGTGTTAAAATGTGTTCGGATTAACTCCGAGTGGGATGCCAGCTTAGGTGTCGTTTTTGTTACTTGCCGCGAGATTCAAATAGCTGAATATTTCTCGTCGTGAATAGCTCTCATGAAACTTCCAAGTACGGCGTTAATCAACAATTTATCCCGTATTTTTGATTACTCTATACATATGTTTTTTAAACCTTGCTGCATATAAGGTGTCCCAGAATTATTGGGACAAACTTTACGGAGAGGTAGGAGACATCAAAAGAATTCAGATTTGCATAGCAACCCATGGTCGGAAGCGTCTTCGTTCGGTGCTAGGTGGCGTTGTTCACAAGTCCATTGGAGAAACAGACTTGCATTACCGCAGTCATTTGAGCTGTTGTCGCCCGCAGCGGAATATGGAACGTTTTACGAACATTGAGCTGGCAGGTATGAACCTGATTTACGGATTGGCAGAAGGAAATTCACGAGAAGCAGAAAGATTGTTTCGCTAAAGATATCCACAGAGAAGCCGGATGTCACAATTTATGTGAATATGGATCATTGAGAGATAATAGGCATAGAGTGAGTCCCTCCTCACACTACCAGCATGACCCATCTTAGACCAATAATTATCTCAGCCTTGTGTCTCTTTGTTTCTTATACCTGTCATACTACTTTCCCATGAGGTTTCCGACCATAAGTTGCTTTGCAAATCTGAATCATTGAGATGCCCCCTACCTTCCCTTAAAGTTTGTCCCAATAAACCTGGGACACCCTGTATGTAATACGAGATCACTGGCGTAGCTAGTTCCGATTGGGCCCCGTATCAAAACTCCTTTGGGGCCCTTTTTCAAAAATGAAAACATTGTTAGTAGTACTGTAGTTACACATGTTGGGGCCCATGTAACTTTGGGGCCCCGTATCATTGATACGGCGGTAGCTACGCTCCTGTACGAGATCCATTCTAGCAATAGAACGTGATTAAAAAAAAGATCAGAGCGTGATTTGATTGTAAGAAGCAATGATTTGCATTTCTTATTTGTATGCTATTTTATAACATTCTAAATGAATATTTCTAATGTAACTTTTTATGGTCTTTTAGTTTTTACAAAAATAAATAAATAAATAAATTAAAAATGCAATTGATTTTTCTAAAAATTTTAGTATTTTGAATTTGAAAATTATTTAAGGTATCCGACTATGTTCGGAACCGTGATTTTGCACAACAAACGTACAAAAGAATATATATATATATATATATATTAATGTTTTGTGTCATTTAGATTAGAATACACGTATAAAATTGTCTTAAGAATATTATTACGGTAAAAAATTATTTAAACGCAATATTTTGGCAATAAATTAACATAGAATTACCTAATTTCTAAACATTCATCTTTTATGGATAACGCTTCTGTAATAATATTTTGCATACATATATAGCTCAGACATTTGTACAGAGCTTGAACTAGGATTTTTGAAACAAATGCCTTAGAAGTGGATTTATTCATATTTAAATGCATCAGAGTGGAGATTTTAACAAAAAAAACACCGATAACTGTCTCATTTGATAGTAACTGAAAATAATGTGAATTTTTCAAAAATCCTAGTTCAAGCTCTGGAGAAGTATTAGCTATCGATAAGTAAAATACTATTATAAAAGCATTTTTCATAAAAAGAGAATGTTTTGAAAATATATAATTCTAAGTTCATTTTTTTGCCAAAATATTGCATTTAAATGATTTTTTATTGTAATAATATTCTTAAAACAATTTTATACGTGTATTCTAATTAAAGTGATTCTAAATATTAAAACAAAATATTAGTTTGTACGCTTTTGCAAAACCACGGTTCCGAACGTAGTCTGATACCTTAAGCGTATACCTTAAGGTTGTCTGAGTCCAGCTTTTATAGTAGGTATCTATTCTTTACAAAGCAGAGAGTTACTCAGTGAGATATATCATTACATGAATAAGGCTCCAAAATACGAAAAGGGTGTATAATGTATGTAAATGGGCATCATAAAAATTTAAAAGGTAATTAATTCATACTAAAAACTTTTTAGGCTGTTAGTGCAAATTGGCAAAGCAAATGTCTACGTAATCAATAATTTAGTTTCATGACTGATCTCTTGATTAATTAATGATAGTTTTGGAAAATAAAAAGAATAAACAGTAAAATGTATTTTATAATTTTCGAAATAAATCATTTTGAAAATTAATGAGGAATTAATTCATTGTTTAGAAATTCATCCAAAGAAAAAAAAATTTTTTTTTTTGGTAAAATTTCTGTAAACAAAAGTTTTAGAAGAACTGGCCGTCATTTTTCATTGTCAGTCATTTAAGGTTATGAGTTATCTTTCCTTAAAATAATTTTTTTTTGTCGCTTTTTCTTTCTTTTTCTTTTTTGGAGGGTTCTTCTCATTGAAGCTCTACTTTTTGAACATTTTTGATTCAAATTCATATGTATTTTAAATCAGTGAATGTATTGGAAAAATGAATTGAAATTTTCCTTTTAACCCTTTAACTGTCTCCGCCGTATATATTCGTCTCACTCCACATCTACTTTAAGTGCACCAGACGTATATATACGTCTTTGCGCTGCTATCATTGGATCTACTCTGAAGGCTTTGGAATGCAATAAAATGAAGTTGACCGTGTTTGAGAAAGATTTACTTATTTCAGAAAAAAAAAAAATTGCTTATTTGTACCGTTTCGTTTTCCTCCAGTACACCGCATACACGCGCCTGCGTGAAACACTGTGACACTTGGTAACGAATCGTGTGACTTTTAATCAACATTTAAGGGTTAAATTTGGAAATAAATAAAAGCTTCATGTTCATTGACGAAGGAAATTCTAGCTGTGTTTTCCTGTCTTATTTAATTTTTCTTTTAACTTAATAATTGAAAAGAAGCTGTCTAATTAGTTGAGATTTAAAAAAAGGAAGAGGAAAGTAGTTGGAGATATTTATTGTTTTTCTGCGCGTGTTATTTTAACTGCACTAAAAAAAATTGAAAATATGTTTATAGTTGAAAACAATACTCTATAGAGATATCTCAACTATTTATTGACTTAAAAAAATTATTCTTTTCAAAAGTTTTTCAACTCGTTTCTTAAGATGTTTCAATAATAATAATAATAAATAAATAAATAAAATGAAAGGAAAGTGCGAGAACCTAAGAAACTCTTCAAACGGTTTGAAGTAAATAAAACAAGTTTCTATTTATCTAATTGCAATGAAATGTTAAGGAAACGTGTTTCGCCCTTTCCTTAGCAGGTAAAATGAAAATTTATTAAGCGTATGGGAGATAACCAGTATTTATTGTAGAGCGCAAAACTCAGTCAAGGATACTTGGCGCCCGAGGAAATTTTTATTTGACACTGTTATGACAATTTATGAATCTGTATAAATTTATGAAACCTTCCTTTTATTTACACTCTCTTGATTCCAGGAAATATTATCGGGTGTGCTAAAAAAGTACTATACAGCCTTTTGGGTTCAAATAAACAAATATAAAAAGTTTTAATTAAACTTTTGTCGGGTAAAGCTTACGTTTTTAATATACCGTCTCTCTATTTTTATCCCAAAATTTCATTTCTCGAAGTTGCTTTTTGTATGTGTGTCATAAAAAGAGTTTTAATTTATCTCTGGTCTCTCATTGACTTTGAGTTAACGATTCTCCGTTCCAGTTTTCTTTAAATTATTTCGGTAAATTGTGAGTTTTTTTCTTTGTCTCCTAATTTTTCTTTTGGCAATTGGTGTTCCATTTAAAACTTTGAAGAATAAATGAAAAATACTAATTTTCTTCTAGTAGAACTTATTATGATTCGAAAATCCTTTCTTAGACAAATATCCAATACGGAGATTTTTTTTTTAAAAAAAACGTGCATTTAAATAACGATTTAAAGGCTCTATTTTTTTTAAAAAAATATTCTTAGTAGAGTCAAATGGCTTAGAGCAGCGATACTTAACCTGCGGCCCACCGGGCCTTTTTAAGTGGCCCGGTCATGGCCCACTGTTCTGCGAAATTAATTTATTTATGAAAATTTGGAGGGAAACTGTGAAGAAATCAAATATATCAATTTTGCTTTTTGTTGTCGATGCCGTATGGGAACGAATTGCTATTTTCTTTTTTTCTAATTAGGGATGATAACAGTGGACTAGTGACCATTTTATGAGTGGAATTATTTTTTAACTATCTTTCATATCTTGCAAGCGAAGAATATTCGAAAAAAATTGGTTGTTTCAAGACGATTGGGAAGGTGACTATTTTGTAGTGAAAAACAAGCATGGATCAGTAATTGTTTGATTTGTCACAAAAGTGCTGTATTAAAAAAAAAAAAAAAAAAACCAATAAACAGGAATTGTTCAATGACACTTTTCATCGAAGATCTCTTTCAAGAGATGATAAATAGGCTTTTTTGAATAATCTTTGCAACAGCAAAAAAGTGTTTTGTCAGTGGTAATGTCACAGCGGGAACAAAGGCACCCTATGAAGTTTATTATATTATTGGCAATCATATGGAAACCATTTATTGTTGCAGAAATTGTGAAAAAGTGATTCTTAAATGCTTCCAGTTTAGAAAAATTCAAAGACAATATATATATATCAAAAATAATAATTAAAAAAAAATAGGAGTTTTAATATTTTGGTCAATTTTCCACATTTTAAAGTTTCTATGTTATCTTGGGCTTAAAGCATTTCTCCCCACCCTTCCATTAATCTTCATGTTGCAGCCCGAGTGAAATAGCTATCATATGTATACGGCCTGCGTTAAGTAGCTGCATATGTATGTGACCCGCGTGAAGTAGCTAACATATGTATGCGGCCCGACAGAAAAAAAAAGAGTTGAGTACCTCTGGTTTAGAGCATGCATCGACAACCTATGGCAATCATGCCAGGTTTGGCACGCGTTGCAGTTCCCAGTGGCACTCTACATTACACTAAAAGTTTGTCAATTTATGATTACGGAGATATGAAAAAATATGAAAGATAGCTCTAAAGACAAATCTACAACTATTTTGAATTGTTGAATGTCATTGCTGGAGAGATTTAAAAGAAAATTACATGTACTCTGTTTTTCGCTTTCGGTTCTTCATATTTATATATTAACAAATCTTTCCTCACATGAAAAATATTTTGAGTTTACAAAGAAGCTGTTTAACAATTGAATGCTTAGTATTCTATCTAATTGAAACTCTCAAATTATGCGCCCGATTTTGTAATATGAAGTAGAGAAATGCAGGACAAGATTTCCGTTATATTTATTTTTTACTTAACTATGTTGAAGGAATAAGTACATTTTGTGTTATTTATTTCTTATTTTATTAAAAGTATTTAAAAGATACACATAATGCATAATATAAGTGCGATTTTTTTTATTTATGTTGAATTAATAGTTGTTTTATATTGTTTGTATTTTATGTTAATAAATATCATTAAATGATGCAAGAGTAATTCATAACTGTAAATCTGTATTCTTAACCTCTATTCCCTGACTATGCATTGCCGCGAGAATCGAATTGTTTCATTATATTTCCAACTGTGTGGTTCCTTGAATCATATTGGAATATAGCTTTGACTCACCCCTGCTTCAAGGTTGCCAACACCTGGTTTAGAATGTAAATCAGTATTTATTTTAAAGATATAATTTTTTGTTTTTGTTTTTTTTTTTTTGCTTTAAAAAAAGATCATTGAAAATACTATGTATTTTAAAATTATACGATAAAAAAAGTGAAGTATAGTTATTATTTGATTATAATTATCGCACTCCTGTTTTAATTAATTTTATAGCAAAACGCACATTACATGTTTTGCTTTTCTAATAACCAATTTTTTCCCCATAGGAGGAAATCGGCCTTGCAGTCAAAGAACTAGAAGATCATAATGCAAGTCTTTTATCTGATGAATCACTGGATTGGAAAAATTTGAACGACACACTTATTCTACCTCCTCAAGCTTTTCGGTCCGATGACTGTTATAATAAAACTAACAATGGGACTGAAGTATCAAAAATTAGCAATGATAATTCCCCTTCTGTGAATCGTGTTTGTTATGATGGTAATATCTTAGATTTTGGATATCCTTCTACAAAATTTAGCTCTTCGAGCAATTCTGTTTCTCGCACTTCTTTTGCATCTAGTTTTAGTCCTGGCATTACGGCAAAAAATGGGAAAACAGCTTATTCACCGAACACTAGAAGAAAACTGTGGAGGATGCATCCATCCATATCGTTCCCTGAAACCTCCAAAGATCTTCTTTTGTTAGGTAAAGATTCTAATAATTCTAATTCAGAATGCAATAAAAAATCATTATCAAATGGTTGGGCAGAACAAACGATTGAAAATGATTCTGCTTTTCGAACTCTACCGAACGCGGGACGAAAATATCGTCAGCGCTCAAATTCTGATACTGCAGCTGCAAGTTTATCCTACAGCTATGTTAGACCACGTGAACAAGAGGAATCAAATGCATTTCCGAGGCCTCCAAGTGGGGATGTCAATCTTTTATCCATTTGGGCCGACAACTTAGTTTTAGAACTGGACAAAAGTTTATCGGGTGAACTAATGAATTCGTCTGAAAGTTTTAGTCCAACTTCTGATTACAGTTTAAGCCCAACAAAACACGAAGAAAACGTTGAATCTTCTAACTTCGCAAATAAAGAAAAGTCTGCATCGATGGAATCAAATTTATTATCCTTTTCTGGCCGAAATTTGAAGTCTGTGTCCAGATCACCAGATAGTGGTATTGAACAAGTTCCCGAAGGAGAGAGAGATTGCGTGGATTCTGTTGCAATCTCAAACACAAAAATAGATTTGAATTCTGGTTTGCTTATTTCTGCTACCCCCAATTCCGAAAATATTACTCCTCCTCCCCCTCAATTTAATGATGAAAATAATGGAATTAATGATAGATCTCTCTCTCTCTCTCAAGCTACGCAAACAGAAAAGTATATATGTAGAAGGCCTAGTTGTTTAAAGTCTGCGGAATACATTTTAGAAACTCTTGAAACCACTGAACCTTTGAACAGTGATCAGAACAGTGTATCTCTAGCACAAGTCATTCCATCAAAAACGATTGAGTTTGAAAATTCACCCCTTGTGAGAACAGTATGTGTTGTTAATGATGTTTCTGTGGTAAATAATTCGCGCGCGCGCGAAACCCAAAATGTGCACGAGAAAATGCCTTATGGTGTGGAAGCTAAAAACCGCGAACCATTTAGCATGTATCCATATATATCTTCTCAAATCTGTCCGATCTTCTCTAGTTTACCAAAGCCTCCTAAAACAGCTCCTTGCACTTTTGAGAAATGGAATTCGCTCTCTCTCCCTAGAGACGGTAAAAGTCCTGATCCCATCTATACACAGCGGTCAGCTTCACAATCAGCTGTTTCTAACGTCAATTATGTGGTAAGTTATATATTTTTGTATGTATTCTTCTGTGTTATTTATACTAAAATATTCGTGTGGACAATGTTTATTTAGTTATTTATTTATTTATTATTTTATTTTTTTTGTAAAATTAAGTATTACTCAAGAATTTTTTTAAAGAATAATTTAAATTAACCACTTGGAAAGCCAGTATAAATACTTAGAATGAGAAATTTTTAATGTAAATTAAAATTGTTATTGTTTTAATGAAAATTTATTGTGACATATTTGTGTTCCTTTTTTTTAAAAAAAAGTTTTAGGGAACGAAATTTTTTTAAAGACAGAGTGAGAAAATCACATAAATATAAAACTAGAAATCATTTCTGACGAATTAACATTAATTTAATCCATTTAGTTAATAGCTTCAAAATATTTTAATTTTTGTATGATTATTGATGTTTAAAGTAATATTAAATTAGTAAAAACTCAATTATTATTTCATATAATATAGAACTGATTAAATTTTTACTAAAAGCTAACCACGGTGATGTTAGCAGAAATAAAAACATAAACTAAAATAACGTAAGATCCAATTTATTAGAAATGGTTTATGACTTTTTAATTTTGATTAATTAGAATGAATGGTTTGGTTAGAATAATTTTGTACTAGAGATCTGAAAGTGTGTCCATTTCTATTACTCATAGTAATACATGCAAAAATAATTAATTCTGTAAATTTGACTACATTTTCAACGACTTTTTTCCTGTGTGACAGTTAAAGTAAAATTTAATTTTAGTTAAAAACATTGCGAGAATGCATTATGTACACTATCTGTCTTATCTTTTTAAGTAATAAACCTGTTATTTCAGAGAATCTTATTGTCACATACCATAAAATCCGGTATATAATGCGCCCTTATAACACCAAAAATAAGATCGAAATTTACGGGTGCGCGTTATACGCCGGGTATAAAATCGATAGCTTTAAAAATAACAAAACAAATGAGCATAATTTTTTTTTTACTTCTGCATGTATCAAAATACTGTTTATTTAAAAGAAATGAACTTGCCTTATGGACTAAAAGAGTTGT
>BMAV01022243.1:177200-199213 GCA_019973955.1 Trichonephila inaurata madagascariensis | reverse complement strand
AAATTGCAGTGTGTGCCCCCTTGGTAGCTCGGTAAAAGTCTCGGCCAGTGATTCCCAAAGAGGTCTATATCGACCCCCGGTAGTCTATGACGACTTGCAAGGGGTCCACATAAGCGAAAAAATAATTTGGGGGTTCATGATAGTGGCTCTCATTAAACCAGATCGTGAGTTTAATTTTAAAAGAAAATTTAATCAAGTGGAAAACAGATTTTACCTATTTAACAGATTTGTTTACTAAATTTAATGAGTTAATTTGCAATTTTAGGTGACAGCATAAATTTTATTAAAACAAGGACTATTTCAGCGTTTCTTTCCAGAATTAAGTTGAAACAGTATAACATTGGAGGTCGCGAATTTTCTGTGTCACAGACAATCTATCAGGATGTTTTAATCTACATTCAGCATTTAAATACCCTTTATTCGGATTCTGAAACGAGTTTTGAAAATGTTTTTGACTATGGTAATACCACCGTGGACAATCAATTCATGTGGTCACTTTGAAAAAAATTTCATGTTACAATAGGAACTGATCGGAATAGGTACTAACAAAGATCTAAGTAAAATTTAGAAACGAATACAAGAGCCGTTTTGGCTTTGAAAAGACATACCTAATATTTGTCCCAAATTATGGAATATCGTAAAAAAGTTTTTAGGTGATTTTCCTAGTAAGGAGTTTCAGCGCGGTTGCCATCTTAATAGAAAGGCGGGGGGGGGGACCATTCACTCCTAACAGAGGAGATTTAGGGTTAAACCTGACAAGATTGATACCAAATGCTGAAAATCTGTTATTGAAGCACCAGATTCATCCCTCTCATTAAAAGCATTTGTTTGTTGTTCAGTTATTTCATGTATTAATTAATTTTTTATCTAATTAATTAACACGTGCTTCTTTAGTTTTAAACACTATGCTACAGCTAGAAATTTAATTTTTAGCAAATAGCTCTTTACTAGCTGTCAAAAAGACATTTAAGTTGATAAATTTGTAAAAATTGAATACTAGGTAAGCAGGGGTCTACGTCAAACCGAAAGACATGTCAAGGGGTCTATGAGACAAAAATGTTTGGGAGCCTCTGGTCTAGGCGGTATTCCGATTTTCCCCAAGTGTTCTTTAACGTGTCTTTTGTTACGCTGTCTCTTTCTTTAAACATTTCACACCATCGTTTAATTAATTTTGCAAAAGGAGCGCTGTGTCCATAACAGTATCGAAATTTATGCTGAATATTACTGGGCGAATTCGTTTTGTGAATCCAAAACACACATCGGGCTTTCTCTTGAATTGATGCCATTTCGTCTGAAAAAATGTCTCCTTACAAATATTTCCCGGAGTCCCTTTCGAAGAGCACTCTCTCTCTCGTCATCTATTACACCCAAAAAACTACTAAAACTGACCTGTCCGGTGATAGAAAAGTTCCCTTTTTATATTAACCGGTTATTCTGTAATTAATTTTTACAATCAGGGCAAGAGTTTGGGTTCACCCTTTATAAATTCTCTTTCATACTATAGTGTAAGAGCCCAGTGTCTGAGTGGTAGCGTACCGCGCTTCCACGCCAGAGGTCCGGGGTTCAAATCCTGGGCTGGACAAGTTCCATCCCTTCAGGGGGTCGATAAATGAGTAACTAAGCTTGCTTTGGAACTAAACACTGGGGGCTTCGTTTCAGTCTGACCACCTGATCGGAACATCTGCTCATGCATCTGAACGTGCAAGGTCACGTAAACTAGAACGGGCACAGTAGTGAACTTGTATGTAGTAGGAATTGGCCCACTATAGGCTGTTGCACCACTGAAGTTTTTTTTTACATGGTATAGTGTAGAAATCAAGATAATGAGGTATCTTACTTGAGATGTAGCCCTCGTCACTTGCCCATGTGTTGATCAGGTGTCGTTCTCGTCACTTGACCAGGCCGCGGTAGCCGAGTGGTATAGGTATCGGATCGTGGCTTGCCTTGTCACGAGTTCGAGCCCAGTACCAATAAAGACCCGCCGTATAGGGCAGCGATGCACGTTAAATCTGTCGAGAGCTGAAACGTCCTCCCGTTGGTGTGGTGTGGTAGTTAGGAGAGGGGGTGCCAGCTCAGGTATCGTCCACGTCACTTGACCATAGTTCAAAATTACGTGGTCCGTCACCAAAAGCCCTCGTGATGCTGAACAGTGCGGCGTTAATATTCAATTAATTAATTAATCGTCACTTGACCATTGTTCAACATTGCGAGGTCCGTCGCCAATAGCCCTCGTGTTGGTTTATAGTGTGATGGTTATATAACCCTTACTCACTCCAAAAAATTGCCGTGCTATACGAAGGAAATAACTTGTATGAAAAGAGGGATTAAGTTTCAAAAATTATAAAAACAACAACACATATGCTGTTATATTTTTATAATTAAGATTAATACCTTTATTAGAATTTTCTTTTAAGAAGTAATACATATTAATATAAAATAAACACAGAATTTTCTTCGTCATCATGAAGCACTATTATCTGTCATTATTTTTCTTTTAAGAGACATTTGTTTAAAAATATTTCTTCGCCTAAAATAGCTTAGGGCTACAAATTAATTCAAAAAGATAAAAACATCATTATTATTTCTTTGAAAAAAGGTTGAGTGCTGCCTACCCGAAAATTTTTAATCTACACAGCCAAAGTTTTAAAGTGTATTTAAGTATTAATATAGTTCACGAAAAATATCTGCTCGAAAATCTGATAGTACGTTCGTGTACGAATGTCAAATGTCAAATAAGATATCTTTTGCACTTAAAACCTTTATCACGTTTTATTGAGTAGTTGTGTACTGGGATTTTTCTAATTTCAAATTAAATTAAGCTCACTTTTTTTTTTTTTTGCATTTTATGTTGTACGGGGATGTTCCCAATTCTCGAACCGTGTTACAGTGAATCCGTTCTATGGAAGTGTGTCGTATTATAGGAGGGTTACTTGTATATTTTTTCATCGTAATAAAATGGTTTTTTTTTTTTTTTAAATTTAATAATAGTCTGAATAAATATTGAGCACTTAAAATATTTTAATTAAGAATTTTCATTTTGACGAATTATTGTATGATAATATATTCTGAATTTGGAATATTTTTCAAACATAAAGGAACTGGAACATTAACCCTCTGACCGAAACATCCATTTTTTTGCCGCACTGAGAAACATCCGTCCGACAGACGAATACGTAATTTTTTTGAATTTTATTACCTTAAGGACTGTTTTAAATGTCCTTATAGCTCATGAAATTGAGTATGGCTGAAATAAGATGTGTGGGGTTAAATCAAGCACAACAATATATTTTTATCACTAGAATTATGACTGGTATTTTTTATAAAAACTGATTAAAAGATATTTATATTCATGTAAAAGTAATCAAAATGATAATACCAAACATGAAAAAACTGTAGGAATATCCGTCTGATAGACGGTGATAGATAAGAAAAATCGCTATGTACCACCTCGTGATCCTCTCACTGGGTAGAGTGCAACTGAAGATGTCAAGGCAGCCCACCCCAAAAATCACACCACAGCGTTATCTACAGGCATCAAAGCAAATCCTCCCCGTCAGAGAGACGGATGTTCCGGTCGGAAGGTTAACGTTACATTCTGGCTTCGCCATCCTATAGTGGTTGTGATAGCCTAGTGGTTAAAATGAGGGACTCGTAGATGGGGCGTGTCATGAGTTCGATTCCAGTACCGCTGAACATCTACCGTATAGAGGGGGCCGCTGCACTTTAAATCTGTTGAGGTTCAAACGTCCCCCGTTAGTGTGGTATAGAAGGTAGGAGAGGGGATGGCAGCTCAGGTTTTGTCCTCGTCTCATGACCATGACTCAAAATTATGAGGTCCGTTGCCAATAGCCCTCGTGTAGCTTTATAGTGCGATGTTAATATAACTCTCACTCACTCGCTTTCCTATAGAGAGCAGCGTATTTTATCATACTCAGTGGCGTAACCTACACCCCCGCATCTCGGGGGAGGGCAGGATTCTAGGGGTCCCAAAGTCTATGTTATGGTATTATGGTATGGTTTTGCAATCCTTTGCAAGATCAGGCTTGGAGCCCAAAACTTGACTTTTAAGGGGAGCCCTAAAATTCTCCGTTACGCCACTGATGATACTTTCCATTTTTATCCGAGTTAATCAATTTTTTTTCTGGCATAAAATGTGTTTCGTATTTTTTCTCCTGTACCATAATGCAAAATAATCTAGCCTTTTATATGTTAAAATGAAAAAATAAGTATTTATGGAATATTTTGAAATACTAAAAACGCTACTATATATATATAATATTACTATAACATTTTTAAATGATTAATATTTTAAAAAAGAAGAGATTAAAATATCTGTTAAATTGATTTTTTTAATCCATCTATTTTAAAGTTTTAAAAGCTGAAATGTGTTGACTCAGCTCTAAATGTCTGTCATCGTAAAACAATGCTTTGAAATGAAGAGTAGTTACGAGTAAAAATACCTATTAAAATGTTTGTTATCACAAGAACTGAGTTAGTGAAAGGTTTATTTTTAAAAAAGTATAAATTTTCCTTTCTTTTTTTGGGCAATGCTTGTAGGAATCATGTTTTTTGAGCTGAAATTAAGAATATTTTAGAGTTTACGCAGATTATCAGGAAGTAACTTTTAAAGACATATTCCACCATATTTCGTTTTAAAAAAACTGCTTAGACCCCCTTTTTAATAAAATTATAAATTATCGAGGAATTTGAGTAGGGAAAAAATACCCTCCATATCTTTCTGTAACTATAACTAGTTATTAATCTTGTAATGGATGGGCTATCCCATCCATTAGTGTACGAGAGTTAGAAGGAAGATTAGTCACACATAGTCAAAACAAGCACACTTTATTAACAAGTCTCAACAACCTAACAAACTTCAACAACCCAAGTTAGGAAATGCACCTTTAGATAAATATGGGAAGCAAAAGCGAGGTAGACGAGATAGTTAAATATTTTAATTGTAAATCAAATCACTTACTTTTGGCACGCCCTAGCAATACACCTTCTAAGTATTAGAAATGACGTGTTCTAAGTTAATCCACTTCAATCCAACACTATTCCAATATAAGCAGCTAATTGACCAAATCGTCAATCTCAAACATTAAGCAAATAATCTTCGAATCACTCCCGACTAGCTTTCTATTACTTTACGTTAATCACTAGCTCGTATCATTTAGCTACTAACCTATCTCTCTTTTGAACCTGAAAGCTAATCTTTATATATACGCCTTGATTTGCATAAGTCACGTCTTCTTCGGGAGGAAGTTTAGAATAGAAAAATATTTATCGAAATGGTTTTTCCACAAGACGATTAGTAGGAGGTACGCGAATACACCCGTTACAACCTTACAGCGGGTGAGCCTGCATAATTTTTGTGGCAGATGTTCTTTTTCTGACGTTGGGGGTTTTTGAATATGGTACCCGAACATTTTGGAAGTCATTGCTATTTACCTTTATTCATTTCCTCCCTTCGCGATGAAATTGTTTTGCCCGGTTTTTAAAAATAAATTTTAACTGATATCATTATTTTATTTAATACTGTTGATCCGCACTGCTTATGACAACCGCCCACTCATGCAATTTTTTTTTATTGCTCGTTTTGGAGTTTTATTTTATAATTATACATTTGATTTGTAAGCCCAGTGGCTGAGGGTAGTGTATCACGGTACAGGTCCAGGGTTCAAAATCCGGGCTGGGCAAGATCGATTGAGCCTTTTATCCCTTCAGTGGGTAGATAATTGAGTACCAAGCTTGCTTGGGAACTAAACACTGGAGGTTTCGCGTCAGACTGACCACCTGACCGGAACATCTGCTCATACACCTCAGCGCCTAAGGTCACGTAAACTGAGATGGGCACCGCAGGCCTTGGCCCTCTGTGGGCTATTGCGCTACAGAATTTAGTTTAGTTTATATTTGATCTGCCTTATTGTTCAAAGTCACGGACTCGTGGCTGATGTATCATGTGCTCGAGCCTGAAGCGCTCTCGCCTAGCTTCACGTTAATTAGTACTTGCTATCCTGCTAGCTTCTAACCTCTCTCTCTCTCCTTCGAACTTGAGAGTTAATCTTTAAATATAATCCTTGATTTGAATAAATTGCGTCTTCTTCGGAGGAAAGTTTTCAATAGTTGGCAGAACGCGAATGGACCCGTAACAATATAACTCTCCACTCACTCACTGTTGATTTGCCATATACTGAGATGAGAAAAATATTGATCGAATATTTTTAATTATGTTTTTTTAAATTTGTAAAATATGAAATTATCCTTGTATTCCTCACACAAGAAATCACATGTTGAGAGGAAAGCAAGCAGGCAGATTCATTTCGGTAAAATGATAATAATTGTAATGATGAGAAAATAGAATTAAATTATGTAAGCAGAATGAATCTGAACAATGTATATCTGATAACTATCCTGAAGAATATTATTTGAAGATAAGTTATATATATATATGTGTGTGTGTGTGTGTGTGTTATCGTTAAAGTAGAAAATCCGTTATTTCATAGAATAACTAAGTATTTCATAAAATAACTAGACAAGTCATTTTAAGTGTATAAAATGATTGAATTCTATGATTTAACTAAGTATTCTGTAGAATAAAACGATTACTTGATCGTTAAAGTATGAAATACCGCATTCTCGAAAATTCTTTGAACCGGTTCTATTTGCTTTACGAAGGATTTTTCCGATTAGTAACGAGAGATGGCCGAATAAGACAATTCTACTCTAGATCTCAGTTCAGTATATGTCAGCGAGAATTAATTTCTATTGAAGTTCCACATATATTGACACATCGTTTCGATCTGTTGCAACAGCTCAAAGTTGCGGTACTGGACAAAGATTTAAAAAGTGGTCTTGTTTCAAAAATAATATAAGCAGTCCAATCCTTCATATAATAAATAATGAAAAGTAAAAAACAAAAGTATCTCATAAAATTTAAATTAATATTTTCTTACATTTTTGTTTTAGAAAGTTAAAACACAATGTTTTTTATGAAGCAACGGTTTTTCTTCACAGCATGTATTTTTGTTGATAATATTTAAATATAAACTAATTTTGCAACATATTCTTTTTCCCCTTTCTGTTTAACTAATGTTAGCAATATAAGTAATAATAAGTTATATCATCTGCTTTCTCTTATTATTTATCAATTATTCATCCGCAAAAGAGATAAAATGTATTTTTCGAGAGATTTTAGTTATTTATGATCAATTATTTTATAAAATATCTTTAAAATTGTTTATTTTCGGTCTATCCGTTTCGGTCTTTAACGGTCTATCCGTAGTTATTTCATAGAATACCTAGTTATTTCATAGAATAACTAGGTAAAAAAAGTATAAAATTTTTCATCTATTATATACTTAATAACTGAATTATACACTTTAACGGTAACATATATATAAAGAGACAAAAAATCACAAAAATGTGAAGTACCCCAAAAGGCGAAAGTTGAACACTGTAAAAACTCTTACTGGAATTAAAGTATATACAAATAAATATATATATATATATTTATAGGAGACAAAATGAGAAATATATCTTGTTATTAAAAAGTTAATAACCAGCTATAGTCAGAAAAAAAAAATTTAAGTATTTTTCCCCCCTGCTCAAACTCCTCGATAATTTGTAATTTTATTCAAAAGGGGTCCCAAGCAGTTTTTTTTAATGCTGAATAATGACGGGGGAATTTTTTTTTAATGAAATATGCTGGAAAATGTCTTTATAAGTTATTTTCTGATAATCCATGTAAACTCTAAAATATTCTTGATTTCAGCTCAATTATACTTAAATAAATTACTACACTCTTAGATTTCACATATACCAGCATATGGATAAGATATTTTTTGTTTGCTAGTTATAAATAAGACTTTATTTTCACTGCAGTTATATGTAATTATTTTTCTAATTTGTCTTTGTTATTGTGATGAAATATCTTACTCCCAGAAAAACTGAACTAAAAAAAAACTATTAAGTCGTAAAAAATACGACATTTATGTTTTCGAGCTAAAAATTGAAGCGCGCCCTCTAAAAAAGTTAAATTGGGTGTGTGTTGTGAATAACCTGATCTGTCTCCGCGAGCGCAATAGGTTCCCTTTTCTAGATATTATTGAGGATATATTCGGATTTAAGTTATCTTCCTTTCTTAGTGAGTGAGTGAGTGAGTGAATATTAACGTCGCACTGTTCAGCTACACGAGGGCTTTTGGCGACGGACCACGTAATTTTGAACCATGGTCAAGTGACGTGGACGACACCTGAGCTGGCACCCCCCTCTCCTAACTACCACACCACACCAACGGGAGGACGTTTCAGCTCTCGACAGATTTAACGTGCATCGCTGCCCTACACGGCGGGTCTTTAGTGGTACTGGGCTCGAACTCATGACATGCCTGCCATGGTCCGATACCTTAACCACTGGGCTACCGCAGCCCTCATCTTTTTTCTTAAATAGCAGTTCAAAATTGGATTTATTTTGAAAGAGCTTCGGATCTCTCAATTTTCTGCTTAGAAATAGAGTTATTTGTAATCTTTCTTTCCTGATGATGATATATTTTGAGCAATCTGATATGGTACCTAAAATAGTGTTGTATGTACTCTCTAAATATTCATTTCTATAAGCGTCGATGTCTATCCGGACGTCATTGATCTATTTCTGAAATAGTATGTTGTGGAAATTTTCGTAAACATATCTTGTTTGACGTGAAATCAAGACTTCTCATTCTGTTAATAAGTTCAATTATAAGTGGGGAAAAAGTGCTTTTCGAAATAACTTCCCTTTTATTTTTAATCTAGTGCATCTTAATCTGGATTTATAAAAGCTTTGTGGGGACCGCGACGGAAAACAATTGTGTTGTGTGGGTCTATAATAAGAAGTAAGGGGTTCGTGAAAAAGTGATTTAATAATAGCAAAATAATGAAATGTTGTAGAAAAGTCCTGAAATTTGTGGTTAGAAGATACTCGTTAAGGTTGTAAGGACGCCCCCTTTGGGTGCCCTTCTCCTAGATTATCAGCGTGAGCTAGAGGTCTAGGAATAAATGAAGAACCAGAAGCTGCCATAATCTTAATATTACTTTATTAAGATCTTAACTTAAATCAATAACAGATTAGGTAATAACATGACATGTGAGAGAATCTACGGTGGCTAAACACACAATATATAATACCGAAATAACGTAACCCGGACCACTATCAATAACTAACTCGCCTAAGCTCAATTTCAATGTAAACAGATCCGAATATTAAAATGGTACAGGCTCTCTGTCACGGGTAGTCTCTCTTGACTTAACTTCTCCGAATACTCTTCACATTTGCAACACGGACTATCATAACTCTCCCCAAATGCTACCTCGCTTACTCTAAACTTCTGTTATTTAAAAGCTTCCTAATTTGGATCTTTCATTCACGTTTTACTTCAGGGGTTGGTTGGAAAATAATTGCCATTTATTCTGGCCCCAAAGAACCCAAAAGGACATGTTAATGAAAAAAAGCGTAAGCCCGTCACAAGGTTCATGGAAAATGTTTTTTTCAGAATTTCAAAACCTATATATATATATTTATGCGAAAAAGATGTTCTCTGGTATATATAAATGAAGGGGAAAAATATTAAAAAAAAATGAATTTGTATGTTAAGTACTACCACAAGGGGAATTGAGTTTAAGTGTTTGAGCCTTTTTACGGGAAAAAAGTCTATAATTTTTAGTAAAGAAAAACAGGCATTTTAGACCTTTTTAACATTTATTGCGATGAGAAGACAACATATGGTACATTTAAAAGCTTCTTTAGTATTAAACAAGTAATATAAAAAAAAATTAAGTCAATTCCTACTTAGATCAACAAAGAAAAATTTTATTTTAGCTACTTTTTATTAAATAGTTACAATTAATATATAAATATGTATATACATAAGACAGAATCTCACAACATTAAGTGGTAATTAATTTTTATTAATTATCATTAAAGTATCGTATTGTCATCCAAAACAATTGTGTATGTAAAATTTCAGTTTAGCTGAATGCTTTAAAACGTGAGAAAAAAACCGTTTTAAGTTTTGACACAAGTCGCCAAAAGGGTAGCTAAGTCGCCATAAATAATGCGAATGTGACTGTAGTTGTAATTCTTTAAATAATTAGCTGTAATCAATTAATTTTTATTAATTATAATTAAATTATTGTATTGTCATCCAAAAATACTCATGTATATAAAATTTCAGCTCAATTGAGCGCTTTAAAATGTATTTTATTAACGATTGAAAATTCCACCAAGATAAATAAATAAATATAGAGAGAGTGTGAGCTTAATAGTATAGGAATTGAAAAAGATATAATTAAAGTTTTAAAGTGTTCTTAAGTCTAGATAGCTCACGAAAAATATCTGCTGGAAAATCTGATAGTACGAACGTATACGAATGTCAAATGTCAAATGAGATATCTTTCACACTTAAAACCTCTATCACGTTTTATTGAGTAGAGTTGTGTACTGGGATTTTCCTAATTCCAAATTAGACAAAGTTCGCTCTTGATAGTTTTTTTACACTTTATGTTGAACGAATGGTCCGAATTCTCGCTCCGTGTTATAGTAAACTCGTACTATAGAAGTGTCATATTATACAAGGGTTACTTAATAATTTAATTTAGAATTTTCATTTGAGACAAATTACTGCATGATAATTTTTTCCGAATAAATATTTCGGCTGCTGTAGCCTAATGGCTTAGGTCACGGACTAGCGGCTGACGTGTCACGAGTTCGAACCTAGTGCTAATGAAGACTCGTCATGTAGAGATGGGCACTGCACATTCAAGCTCAAACGTTCTCTTTTTGGTGTGGTGTGGAAGTTTGGAGAGGGGAGGTCCAGCTCAGGTATCACATCCTCATTAGTTGACCATGGTTCAAAATTGCGAGCTCCATTGCCAATAGCCTTCGTGCAGCTTTATAGTGGGACGTTTATATAACTCGCTATCTCTCTGCTTAAAGAAAAATTTTAATTGATATTTTGCTGAGATTCATCACTTCTCTTCCTTTATCATTAAATCTATTTCCGATATCGTTTTTCAGAATCTAAATCTTATAATTGACCTGTTGAACTCTTATCAGCGTGATGGCATTACTTTTTTTTTAAAAGCAAAGCAAAAGTACTCTAAAAATTATTATTTTAACCGAAATATTTTCATCCCCCCCTACTATCACCATCCTCAATTTTGATTGCCATTCTCAATTATGAATGTCTTTTGAAGTTTTTGCGCTTTGGGCTGAAGATCAGAATTCTGATTATGAACTTTTAAATAACTTGCCCATCTTCATTTTTCATTACTGTACATTGATAGTAGGAAATGAGATTAAGAATTTCTATTTAAGTTGCCGAATTCATTTATCAATTCGTGTTCCAGACGTAGTTATTGTTTTATTTCGTCTCATTGTCATTTTCTTATCTTTGAGGTTTTTTTTCGAAATTTCCGGTGTTGATAGAACTCTAAAACTTCTCACGCGATTCAGTATTAATCTTATAGTTTTGCCTCTTTCGTGGTTTATCTAAAATCTAAGCCGATCAGTCTTGTGTAACAGGTTTTGGTATTTAAAAATAATTTATTTAATGCTCAAAGAGTTATATATGTTGCAACTTGCTGTATTGATGTGTATTGTTAAAGGGCTGTAGTTGCCTTATAACAGGCATGTCAAACTCATATGATATTGCGGGCCACATGATCTATTTTACATTAAGTAGGGGCCGCATGTTTTCAATGTTCAAAAAAGTAATAAAATATGATTTTTAGAATGATTATCATATACATACCGTAAAATCCGGCGTATAACGCATATCCATAATTTTAAGTTGCATATTTTAATTTTTTGTTATATTCAACGTATAACGCGCTCCCCCTATTACGAAGAAACCTGAAATATACGTGTGCAATATTATGTTTTTAAATCAGTTATTTGAGGTATTGTTCAAAGCTGTAGAAAAATTAGTATACTTCTAGAACTACAAACCTTTAAGTTCATAAGGAATGTTATTTCTTTTAAATAAACAGTATTTCGATCTATGTAGAAGTCTAATTTTTTTCTATAATCATCTTTATTTTTATTTTTAAAGCTTTCAATTTTATACCGACGTATAACGTGCATCCATACATTTCGATCTTATTTTTTGTGTTAAAAGTGCGCGTTATATGCTGGATTTTACGGTACATAGTCGCTTCACATATTCCTTCTTAGGTTTACTAAAACTTAACTCAACGGCGTTTAGATGATGTAACGAAGTGGTGAATTGTGGGTCGGCTAGAAGCAGGCCAGTCTCAGATCCAAATTTGTTGAGATTTCAATTTAACGCCCAACTTCGTGTTCAACTTATTGAAAATTTCAGAATACTGAATTCGTAGATTGAAAGCCTGGGCAAGGTCGTGGAAGAGCTACGACAACCAGAGAAGATCGCCATTTGTTCATTATAACGAGGCAAAGCTGAGATACAATAGCTTCTCAGCTCTCTCGTGTGTTGTATGCGGCCACATGAACCCGAGTTTCAAGGGTGTCTGTTTCTAGAAGACTTCATAAGTGTGTGTGAATATTAACGTCGCACTATTCAGCTACTCGAAGGCTTTTGGTGGAAGGATTAATTTTAAACCATGGTCAAGTGACGAGGACGACATCTGAGTTGCGTTTCCTCTCCAAACTACCTCAGTACGCCAACAGGAGGACTTTGAGCCTCGAAAGACGTAACGTGCCCCTCTTCACGGCGAGTCTTCAGTCGCATGAGAATTAGACAACGTATAAGCTACGAGTTCATGATCGTAACCGCTTGACTACCACAGCCTTCAATTGCAATAAATTAATCATGAAATGTTGATGTTGTTGAATCGTGCAGATTTCTCAGATTTTCGGCAATTTTATCAACTCTGCTGGCTACAGTATTTCGACTTACTGTACTTTTAAAAAATTTTATTTGTAGTAGTCATAATACTTTCGCCGCTTTAATTGAGCCATTACTAACAAATTCCGCTTTAGTAAATTGTCTCGATCGGTATGGGAGATTAAATGTGATAATATATAACTAAACTTTGAGGCATCTATTTCGTCTACAACAAATTTAGTGAATATTTTTTGTTGTTTTGAAGAATCGATTTCCATTTCGACAATTTAATCTTCATGAAGTTTTTGCAATGTATTGGTCATAGTTTGTTTTATGATTTGTGTCATAATGCCTTTTCAAATTATATTCCTTAGCAACTGAAATAAGGTTTTTTTATACTAGTCATAACATTTTATTCTAGTTTTAGTCGCAAAAAATATTACAGTTCCCCTTTATCTTGAAAATTACGGTGTTCCTCTTCACATTCTCCATTTCTTTTTCTTACACATTGTTCTTAAAGTTCGAATATGTTTTTATTAAATAAATGTTTAGATTAATATGAATAAAAACCAAAGCCCACTGTCATTCGCAAACGATTTAGCAACCAACTTTTATACTTAATTTTCATCGCTTTGTATTTTTTAAACTTAAAAAAAAAACTCCAATATGAGGATCTCTGAAGACACTCTATTCTGTCTCTGATTGGACACACCAAGGAGAGATGGAGGAAGAGCAATAAATGTCGCCCACGCATAATGAATCTTGGTTCCACTGTAGTGAATAATATGCATAAATGTATTTAAAAAAATTAATAAAATTTAATTTATAATAGAAAAATTAAATGAGTTTTAATAAAATATTAAATATAACTTATAATATCTAAAACTTATTTCTATTATCAAATAGGATTTCTATTAAAACAAGAATAGGCAGGTAAAGTTTTTAAAACGCTGACATCAAAGGAATTTTAAACTGGAAAATTTTTTAAAATGTCTCCGCGGGCCACAATTTATGTATTGGCGGGCCGCGTATTTGACATGCCTGCCTTATAATAAATAATACAGGATGTACTGTGTGACGCTACTATCTATCTAGAATTAATTACCACTCTCTAATAACAAATAACAGCTTTATTTACAACTTCTAACTACTCACACTTTATTCATAACTAACTATATCTCACACCTTATACATTACTAAACTCTCACATCTCAGAGAACACACCTCACAAACCCTACTTAATACTCAAACTCTCTAACGCTCCTCTCTCTCGTCATACACACAACTCCCCGCATTCCCGGGGATACACTTACACATCACCGCGGTCGTAACAGCACCATCTCTATTACCTTAACACAAGATTGATTAATTATTAACGTCGCACTGTTTAGCTACACGAGGGCTTTTGGCGACGGACCACGTAATTTTGAACCATGGTCAAGTGACGTGGACGACACCTGAACTGGCACCCCCTCTCCTAACTACCACACCACACCAACGGGAGGACGTTTCACAGATTTAACGTGCATCGCTGCCCTACACGGTGGGTCTTTAGTGGTATTGGGCTCGAACTCGTGACAAGGCAAGCCACGGTCCGATACCTATACCACTCGGCTACCGCGGCCTTCACCTTAACACAAGAGAAAACTTGGAAGTACTTTTTCATAGTAAGCCATTCCCAATAATTAAAGTAATTTTGTTTACTAACTTATCATACTAGGTTCTTAAAATGTAGATATTGTCGCCCATCCGGTATAGTGGTTAGTGAGGCTGACTGCGATGACGTAGGGTTTGGGTTCGATTCCCGGGTAAGACATGGATGTGTGTTTGTGTTGTAATCCTTCTCTTTGTGATGTGTGCTTCACGCTTACTTCTATGTAAGCCTCCGTGTTATACTTTGTGGTGCACGGGGTTATAAATGTTCTAAAAAATTGTAGATATTCTATAAATAAGTGGTTTTTTGCTTTAATTCAAAATGGCCATTGTATTTTTTTTAAATAATGAAATGTGTGGCCGCGGTAGTCTAGTGGTCATGGTCGCGGACACGTGGGGGCCTAGTGGTCAAGGTCGCGGACTCGTGGCTGGTGTATCATGAGTTCGAGCCTAGTGCTACTGAAGGCCTGCCGTGTAGAGGGGGCCGCTGCACGTTAGATCTGTCGGGACCCAAACGCCCTCCCATTGTTGGTGTGGTGTGGAAGTTAAGGAAGGGGATGCCAACTCAGGTGTCGTCCTCATCACTTGATCATGGTTCTAAATTACGGGGCCGTCACCCTCGTGTTGCTTTAAAGTGTGTCGTTAATAAACACTCACTCGCTCAGGAAATAAAGTTAAGGAAGCAAAGAAAATTATAGGAAGCAAAAAAAAAGTGATTCAAATGAAAATTATATAAAATATGCTCCTCTACATGCTTTATGCTAAGAAGTCGAGGTGTTACAAGTGATATTGTCAGAATATGATGTAAATATTAGAACATTTGGAATCTGAACTGATTTTCGAATTTGTATCTTATCGAACTTTAGGTAAAGACCTTACATTTGGAGGGAGAGAGGGGAATAAACTTTTTAACAAATAAGAGAAATTATTGGAAAGAGAAAGCGTCAGAACGAAAGCCTGAAATATGGTAATGCGCTTTTAAATATTATTTATTAATCCAATATTGTGCACGAGTCTTTCAAAATATGTTAAAAGCCCCCCTCCCCTTTTCTGCATGGATGCACAATTTCGCTTGTTTAATAATGTTTGGATAACTTTTTTTTCAATGTTTGTTCTTGTTAAGTATTGAGTCTCTTAAAGAATTTCTGAATTGGAAGGGGAGGATCTAAACAAAACACAAAGAATGTATCCGCTTTACGCTGGTGTGAACTTTTATGAAGAGTAATTACTTCAGAAAAATGGAGCATTTTTCACTTTTTTTCTTTCCAAGGATTTGTTATGCAAAACAATTTTTGCCTTTATGGTATGCAGTTTTACAGTGAAATAATTGCTTTCCCCCTCTAAATAAAAACGCGCTGCTTGCATTTTATCATTCACTTACACCAGGGGTGGGCATTAAATCGATCGCGATCGACCGGTGGACCCTCAAGACAATTTGGGGTGACCGCTTGAAGATTTACAGTTAGTAATTATATACTGAAATATTCAAGATTGGCTCTGACAGTACGCAGACTAAGTCTTCTACTGACTATATTTACGAGAACTAAGTTTAGATGAAAATGTTTTATTTTTTAATATGTTTTGAATTGTTTGATAATAAATGTGTGTGCATCATTAGATATTATTATATTTGAGGCTATTATGTTTGTATTTTGCGTTTTGCTTTAAACGCGGTTTCAAAAAAGTTAGTTTTTTATTTTATTTACGTAGGTAAGTACATATTCCGTATTTATTATTAAGTTATAGTAAATATTCTTGATCTTTTCCTTACCTCATTACATCTACTGCAGTGGGCGCACTCGTGAATTTTCAAAGGGACCGCGGGGCGGTGGTCTAGGGTCGAATGTGTACCCCATTCTCTTACCCTACCCACATCCAAAAACAAATTTTTTTTTTTTTTTCATTTTTTAGATTGTCGGGAAAAAAGAACCGTAAAAAATAAATTATTGAATAAATAATAAATTATTGAATAAATAATTAGCATTAATTAATAAAAAAATATTACTAACAAATATTTAAGTTTTACGTGTTATATACATGGGATTATAATCGATCGGGAAAAAAAAATCATGGGCTTTGGAGAAGGGTCCGGACCCGAGGGGCCCCCCCCGGGGGTGTCTGTGCCACTGATACTGGGTGGACCGTAACACCTTGAAAAAATTAGAAGTAGCCCGCGTACCCCGGAGAAGTCTGCCCACCCCTGACTTCACGATTCCTTTTGGTCAAGGTTTGTTTTTGTGAATCATTCGCTGGCACAACCTCACGCAGTGATACTCTTTTAGCCACCTATTAATACGCCTTATTACTATTAAAATTTTTCGTGATCTGTGAAATGGGCAGAGTTGACAGTTTCTTGTTGTCATGTGAGCTGCATGGATGATGGTGCTCGATACCTGGTTTAAATGACAGATCTGGGATCGGCAACCTGTGGCAGGTGGCACAATTCTGAGTGGCACTCTGCACTGCTCTACAAATTTGTCAGTTTTTCAGTGGATGGAAGTTGATAAATTTGTAATGGACCTCATTTGGCAAACATTTTCAGAATTGTGGATATTTACGGTATTATTAAAAAGTCTGAAAGATAAATCTAAAGATAAGTTTACAGCTATTATGTAAATTATTGAATGCCATTCTTGGAGAGATTTAATTGTTTGAAGAGAGAGAAAATTGCATATGTACTGTGTGCTTTCCGTTTTTGGCTCTACATATCCAAGTAAAAAATATTTCTTCATATGAAAAATATTTCGAATCCGCAAAGAAATTGTTTAACTACTGAATGCTCAGCATCGTATCTAGTTGAAAGTCTCAAATTATGCCCCTGATGTTGCGATATGAAAGTAGAGCGGTGCAAGCCTTTGGATCGCATTAAAGTTTTTATTTATCTTTTTATTTAACTATAACGAAGGGAAATACTTATAGTTTATAAGTATTTTAATAAATATGTTTAAAAATACATAATATATGTACAATTTTAATTTTTTAAAATTTTTTATTGAAGAAATTTTACATTGTTTATTTTTATGTTAAGAAATATCTTTAAAGGATTCAAAATTAATATATAATAAAACTGTAAATGTATATTATTGACATCTATTGTCTATCTCTTAACTCTAGCGTCGTTAATATAACTCTTAATCATTCACCCGACTTATTATTTCTAGGTTATTTTTATACTATGAAAGTATGCATGTAGAAGCACAAACGATCAAAAAGTGCACTCTGTGGAAGAAGATTTTGCTTAAAAGTTAATCTTAGATTTTTAGTGTAGTGCAAGAAAATAGAAACTCTATGATGAATCGAACTGCAAATTGATATCAATGAATGCATATTTCACAGGACAAGAATATTTCATGGTACATGAATATGTCACGAGGTAGCATTTATACTCAGACAAAAAGAATACACACTGAATGTTGCCACAAATTTTCTTCTAAATTGAAGTAGTTCACTGCAATAGCGCTACCTAATGGCCTATTAAGATTCAACAATACAACATTGTGAAATTATGTATTATGAATTTACCTGTGCTGTGTGTAGTACCTCATCACTCTTTAATTCTGTTAACCCCTTAACTGCCGATTAAAAATTACACGATTCGCACCCCAGTGCCACCACTTTTTACAAAGGGTTGCGTATGTGTTGTATTGGCGGGAATAGAAAAGGCATAAATAAGCAACTTTTTCTTTGAAATAAATAAATCCTTCGCAAACACTGTCAAAGTCATTTTTATTGTTTTCCACACCCTTCGGAAAAGTTTTAGGAAGAAAATAATCCGATTTCGATAGGACGTATATATACGTCTGGAGTACTCAGCTCATCGGTTGAGTGAGACGGATATATACGTCGAGGGCAATTAACAGGTTAAGAATCTTTATTTTGAATTTCCAATCACACTGACAATCGTGTAGTAATCATTGAATAGGTTCGGAGAAAAAAAAATTCTGTGTAGATTTCACTTATTTTCATCTCACGCGGAAGGGAAGTAGTTAATGAAAGTAAATTTATAAATTTTAGAAAAGTCCCCAAAACTTATTGTTTTGTACATTATGTTTTAACAATTTAAAAATAAAGTTGGACAAAGAGATTTAAAAAAAAGGAAGATACAGTAAATCGATCCCCACACTTCTTCCACTGATTCGAAAAGAAAAAAGAAGAAAAAAGGAAATGTATGAAGAAAAGAGAGAAACTCGAGCCAGATCTGTATCGTAGTCAAATACTTGAAAAAAAAAGAAGAAACTTTTCCAGTCATCGGAAGAATTCTTTTTTCTCTTTTGCTTTTATTCTTTAATCGCATTGGAAGGGCGGATCGATAATTCTCTGAAATGTTAACGAGGCTTAGGAGGACTTGCTTGTTGCGTCGACAACCATGATGGTATGTTTAAACTCCAGATGATTGTGTCGTAGTTACGGAGCAGAAATTCGCGAATTTAGTTGGAATTAATAAAATAAGACTTCGGTCTTTCTTTTTTTTTTTCCTTCTTTCTTCTTATCATCATTAAATTTTGCTCATATATTGGAAGTAATTGAACTGTCCAATTAAAAACTACAGAAACAGTCCTGTTTTATTTCAGAAAATAAAATTGAAAGTTTTTTTTAAAGTGAAGTATATCAAATATTATTTAGTATTAAAAAATATATGAATTAAGAATTTTTTCCAAAATATCTTGTGAGATTGAATTTTTATTTAGTCGAATTTTGCTGTGTGTTATCTGTCGATTGATAAATGTGAGAAAAATTTGCTGATGAATGCTACATTTTTAGATTAATGTGCTGTACATTATTGTCTAAATTGATCTAATATTTCTCAATATGAGTGAACATAAAAACAAAATATACGGGCAACAAATATACGCAGAATATGAAATGCTACTGTAGATAATTTCAATAGACCTAGACATCGACAGTTTGTGTAAAAATAATGCCAGAACATAGCCAGTTACTAAATATGATGCATGACACTTGAATCCTAAGTTAATGTTATTAATAAATGAATTGTGTGCACTGATATTTTTTGATAGCAAATACAATACTTTTTTTAATTGTCTTTACATAAAGTACCTGTAACTTGTGCTCTAATCTACTTTTAATACTATTTTAAAACATATTTTTCTAAGTGCAAGATGAGGTTCCTTCAGTGGCGTAACAGAGAACATTAGGGCTTCCCCTGCAAACTTAAGTTTTGGGCCCCGAGCCCAAATACGTACTTAGTGTCAGTCAAATTTTGGCCCCCCTAGAGTCTTTGGATCCCCCCCGCAGTGCGGGGGTGTACGTTACGCCACTGGGTTCCTTTAAAACACCTTCTAGCTCTAAATGTTTCGTGAATCGAAAAAGTTTGAAGATCACTGTAATAAGGTATAGGCCAGAGCATTTATGCTTTCAGTGATATTGTTTTTTAATAAAAGGAGAAGATGACAAAACTGAAAATTGTGGGCTGTGTTTGTTCACAGCTATTTAGCAGACTAAATTCTCAAATAAAATAGTTATGCTTTGTAATTTAATTAATTATTACAAGTTAATTGAATTTAACTTGCCACGGAATTGAAAATAAACTTGAATTGTTGAGTTTTGTTCGTATGGGTGAAGAATTGAATCAAAATTTCATCTCATTCATGGTTCATTACAAAATTCTCCTACGGTACACCTGAGTATTTTTTAATTTATATTTTATTACTTTCCACTACTTTTTTTTGAAAGAAAATTGAATTCATTTAAAAATGTACAAATTTTATGGTCGTACTGTTCAGAAAACATGTTATTTTTAGTTTGTATCATTCTTCAGACTTTTAAAACATGATTTTACTCAGTTTTTTTGTTTTTTTTGTTATGAACTATATGTGCATAATGTAACCCCCTTGTAAAAGAATTGCTAATCCTCACATCCAGTATAGTGGTTAGTGACGTTGACTGCTGCGCCGCAGGGCATGGATGTTTGTAAATGTATAATGTCTGTGCGGCGTGGGGGCACTCTAAATATTCGTCGAGCCGAAAGCCCTCTCGGGGGTTTGGAGGAAGGGAAAGAGGTGGGAGGCCTGTGACTACCACCAAGGTATTCTTCCTCAAAATTGCGGTGGAACTGAGCTAAATCGTTCTGTCACCTGTGTGGTACTTACAGCTGTGGCTAACGACATACGTTATAACTAGCCCCTTGCCATAGTGAATCTGACATCTTCGATCAGTTGGCATTAGCTACAACAACAGCAACAACAAAAGAATTGCTTTCAAACGTTATTTTTGATAGTCATTTGCTGTCAACCAAATGTAATCAATTTCTTACAATCCTACCTTTTCTCATTGTTAAAATGAAGAAGCATCGAGTAACTTAAAATTAACCTCTTTTTCCTGATTCTCATTTGCATAATCCTATATCAATGAAGTTTGTTATTTTGATGTTTTGACAGTCTCTCCTTGCATTTCTTTCTTTTCCCAGCTATTTCGGGTCGAATGACCGAGAGTATAAATTGTTTAATTTATGTAATGTATTATAATATGTGAGTAGTAAAATTGTCCTGTTGGAGTTTTGCTTTTTATAAGTTTTTTTTGTTGTGCGAGAGAAACTTAAGTGTTTGTTAAAATGTCAATTAATATGGATTCGAATTTTTTCAGGAAGAATATAATTCAATTATAAATTAATTGATCTCGCTTTCAAACTTCACGAGGGAAATGTTTCCCTGTGTTTTTTCCCCTCCAAAAAAAATCAAGGGTTAAAAAAGACGGGAAAAAGGGATCAATTTGATAATTTTGATTGGCATTGGAATTTTGTTGATGAAATTCGCTTAGTGACATTTTCTCTCTTTGATTTTAAAAATTTATTCAAATGTCATTCGATTCTTTTTTATTGATCTGGAATTTATTCCTGTACTCCCTTGTTAATTAAAATAAAGACAGTTTGAAATGAATAATCATTTTTTTTTTTTTTGGTTAATTTGAATACATATATATTATGTGTGTAGAGTTCGAGCCGTTTAAATGTCCATTTGATTGCTAATTTTGGTTATGAAAAAACTTGAAACTTACTGTCGAAAACAAGGTTTTTAAAAGAAAGATTAATCAATTGAAATGTTTCAACCTTTAGGTTTTAAATGTTTTTAAAATGTTTCTCTTCTCTGAAAACTGGCAGGTCTTTTTATGTAATTCATTAAATGGAATCTTTCTTCTTGTTATACAAGTTTTTACGTTCATTATTTTCAGTTCTTTACGTTTACTGTTATTCTTTAAAAGTATTAACTCGAAATGAACGCGTGACAGAGCAGTTTTATTTTTTTATCAATGAAAATTTTTTTCTTGTAATATTTTTAAAAATTTCGTATAAACAGAAATTAAAATAGTAAATTAACACAATTCAGTCTTTATTTTTATGGGTGCAGTTTGTTAAAGGGAAATATGGTCTCAGCGTATTTTCAAGAAAATAAAAGTGAAAGCTAAGTGATTGATCCCGAAAAGGGGGAGCTAAAAAGAAGGGGAGGAAAAATCGAGTTGGGAAACGAATGTATATATTCCAAAATTCTTCTTTCTTATTTTC
>BMAV01022243.1:150952-167200 GCA_019973955.1 Trichonephila inaurata madagascariensis | reverse complement strand
TTAAAGATGCTATGCTCAAATTTACAATGCATTTTATTAGAAAGATTCAAAATGTAAATTTTACTCTTATCATTATTTGTTAACCTTTTATAAGGACATGGAAGTGTACTTACCACCAACTTCATCAATCTAAATCTCGACATCATTTTTCTCTGCTTAATTTAAAATTACTTTTTCATATATATGCTATTTACAAAGTATATTTTATATGTTTGTTGTATTTACTAGGTGCAGATCCTTGTTTTCATAAATTTCATGCATATATTCTAAATGTATATATTTTAAATTTCATCATCATCTATGGATTTAAATTTTATCTATTTTACAGTTCTCAAATAATATATTATAAATTTCATGTAGAGAAATATAAAAAGAATTAAAGAGCATAAAATGTCCTGCCATTCTATAGTGTACAATTGACGACGATAAGCATCTTTTCAACTAAAAAAGGGTCTTAAAAATCAAATCAACTTTATCTGATATGATAAGCTAAATGAATTTCCTTTCTTTAACCAATCTCAAAAGTATTTTAACATACCATCACTAGAAAAAAAAGGCCATATAAAGGGTTAAAATAAGTATAACAATTAACTTGAATTTTCTTTTCTTTTATGAAGGAAAAGTTAATTATGTGCATAGAGCTTTAAAAAGAAACAAAATCTTTTGAAATTTTTTTGATTATTAATGGTTTCTATACCTTTGTATTCTTTTCCCTGTTTAAATAACTATGGTTTTGGATCACATGCATAATGTCAAAATAGAAAAACTATTTTTTAATCATCAAAATTTTAGCTCCTTTTATTTATTTTTTTTATTCGCATAAAATAAATGTTTCTTTTTGAATTTTGAATCTTCTTGAAATCCCTTTATATTCTTTGACTTTTTGTCCGATTCAGAGCAATGTGCAGTCAAAATACTACTATAATACAATGAACACTCCTGGTTTTTTTATTTCTAGGAAAGGAAATAATGAAATGTTATATTATTTTTTTTATCGTAATCCTCAATGTGTAAAACTGAGTGGAGAATTTCCAAATGTTCTCGCTTGTGTATTAATTTAGGCATATAATAGTATTCCATCGTAGGATGGGACAATCAATGAGGTTCTGAAGAATTTTACGTCTTCAAAGCTGTCTTCGTTTAAAATAAATACATAAAATCCTTTAAAAAGTATATTTCGAAAATGTTTTCTTTGTTAAACGGTATGCAATATAGACAGTTTACTGGAAAAACACTTTTGTCGTTTATTAATCAATGTTTTGTTATGAAAACCCTTTGTGGTTTGCTTTTTGTTAGTTTCACTGTATGTTTTTCAATCTGTTTTTGATTTACGCTGAAATGTAAGATATTCAAATCACAGAAATTTTTGTGTCAACTTTTAAAACCAAATCCTGTTTTATTGATAAAGCTTATCCTTAAAATGCAAATCTTTCCAACCGTCTATTTTTCTATTTCAACAAAATAGAGTTTCTGGGATTTCTTTTTACAACTATTTGCTAAAAGAAATATTTGCATATTTCTTACCAATCATACTTTTTTTTTTTGTAATTTAAAAATGAGCTCTGTCAGAGTTTTAGACCATTGCTCTATTTGTATTGCTCTTCTCAAATATTGGAAGATTTATATATATATATATATATGTAAAGGAATCCGAAACATATTGAAATGCTAGCAAATATCCAATGAAATATCGAAAGAAACATGGCAAGGATTTAAGTTCTGAATAATGCATGTGTTCTTAGAAAATTCGAAGCTTCATTAAATAGATAAAAATTTTCATGTTGGTGAGAGCATTTTCATTCGAACGTTGCAAGAGCATCTGTTTTGAATATAGGAAATTAAGAAATCGATCTTTAATAAAGTATTACTTCCGTTTATAAACTAAATTCTACAGATTTTATCACGTATCTTTTTTCAAATCTATGACAGCAGATGCGGAAAAATAAGGAAGTGGCTCTTTTTTGATCGTATATGCACTTAAAATATACTTTAGTTATTGCATATTTATGATAATAAATCATGTCCGTTGAAGAGGCATGAGAGAGAGAGAAAAAAATGCATTCTATGTAAATAAGGAAGTATAATATCTTAACCCTTTCTTCATTCTCATTTATATTATGCTCTACTATTTTTATATTTAGTTTTTGCACTTTTAAAAATAATTAATCATGTCTTTTATAAGTGGGAACGAAATTTAAATCGAGTTATAAATAGGCATGCGTAGAGAGAAAAGTATATCTTCGTGCTACTAATTTTTTTTTATATTTTTTAAAAAAATATTTCTCTCGTTTACTAATCCTTTGATTAATTGTTATCCGTTGATTTAAAGTTGTTTTGTTAATATCTTAATAGAACAAAAATTATGATAAAATAGGGACATGGAAAGCTCTTCTACGCATAATTTTAGATCTTAATAAACTTTTTATATCTGTATGCTATTTAAAAACTGCACATTATTCATTAGAGCTTATTAATGTGAGACTTCCTCCGACGTTAAAATTCATTAATAAATTGTTCAATTGTTATCTAAAGTTATATTATACTTTTCATTCTTTTATAAACGTAGATATCTTAACTTCTATCATTCCAGTTCAAGCTTCACTTGTGTAACTGAATGTGACTGTAGTGATTTGGATTTACGAAATCAACAAAATTCTCCAAACAGTGAGTCAGATGAAAGTTTGGTGTTATCTGGATGCTCTAATTGCAATGCTGAAAACACACACACACACAAGAATATGAATTCATCATCTTCTTCGTTGGATTTATCATCAGATGGTGATGAATGTGAGCCTACTACTCCTGGTTCCGGCGCCAGTAGCTTATATCTGTCAGCTTGTTCTGGCTCCAGTGATTCATTTGAAGAAGCTACGTTAGCTTTAGTAACTGAAACTCCTTCTTTGGATTATGTAAAATTCCCTGTTGACGATTTCAATATCAGTAATCGGCAACTACGTAGTAGCGAAGCTACTTTGCGAGGTTCCAATTTGGGTGATATATCTGAGGAGCAAGTGACCAGTGAAACCATTTCTATGAGGTCCAATATAAGTAACCCATCTTTGACTGACTCCAGCACTGTTGATCTACAGTCTGCTTCATTCCCATCGACATTAAAGACAAGTAGAAAAAATCGATTTACAGGCAGTCCTGCACAACCCATTGAACCAACAGTTCTAGTAATTAACGACTTAAATCTAAAATCTGTATCTGCACCCGTGCTTTTGAGGCAGAAACGGCATGTCGCAAACACCACACACAAGGCACCGGAATCATCTTCCAGTGATTCCTCACCTCCAACAGGAACTCGAAGTAAAGATTCAGAGAGAGTGGGCCCAAAAGATCAGGTAATGTTCTTACTGATTTTCTTATATTTCATGTTATTTCGTAGCTTCTTTAGCTGTTTTAAAATTAAGAAAAGCGTACGTTGAAAGAACTTTGACGTGATCCTCTTTGTTTTATCCTTTTATCAGATACTTTTATAATGTAAAATTCCAAGTTTCGCTTTTATTCTAACTAAATAAGAAACTGAAATGCATGTGTAGCTCTTGACTTCTTTTAGAGTACTTTTATTTCAGCTGAGGCAGATTTATTTAAAAGCATTTTTTTTTTAAATATCTTTTGTAGATTTTTACTTTTCGAATAAATGTTGAAAGTTACGTTGGAAATTTAAAAGAGTTTTAGTAAAAGCAAAATGGTTAATTATTCTTAAAATGCTTTTGTTTTAAATTTTCCTTTTAATTTTTAATGTGAAAATTTAAATTTATTACTACTATGGGAAGGGTAGCTTTCGATGTTTCCCCCATTGTTCATTAAAAAGTAAGTGTGGTCCTGAGAAAGATAATTTATTTTCTGTTTTGTACAACGCTCATTAAAAGTATGAACATTTTAGATTTCTATAATTTAATAATGCTTTTGTGATTATCTAATGAAATAAAAATTCAACGACCATTGTCTAGTTTTATTTTAAAATCTTATTATTAAATATATATATACACGGGTGTCCAAAATTGAGATCCCAAACATAAAAAATTCATTATCTCGAAAAAATTTAGTTTTATGTAAAGGAATTAGGTATACATGTAAATTTGCTATACATGTACATATATCAGACTGTTAAGCAGACAATGGTTTAAAAAAATGCACAGAAGTTAAATGTAGAGAGCAGTATTAGTCAAAATAAGATACATCTCAACTTTAGTTTGGTTGGACCAATAAACAGTGTGGCCACTTCATACTGCTTTACTAGATTCACGACGAATGTAATGAAAATGTTGATCAGCGATTATGGCAGCAACTCCCAATTTTCCTATAACAAATCTAACGTTTGAAAAATACCAGGAGGAGATTAAGATCACGTAACAGGTGTTTCTAGGGCTTCTAGGACCTTTTCTAGGATTTAAATCCAGTGATCTCGAAGGTCACATCAAGCGGTTCATACCCTCTTTCCCCAGAAAACCATTAACAAGAGCAACTTTGTGTGTTGAGGTGTTATTGTCCTTTTCCTCGCAAAAGTCGCACATATGGTTGAAGAATCGTATCTCTATAATGTCGTGCTATCACTATACGTGCATGGAAGATGTGCACTGGTATTCGGTTAATCAGCATAATCCCTTTCCATACGAGAATGCCTTTGTCTTCAAAATAATGAATTTCTTGGATGTTTTTGCACGCCGATAATGTTCACCAATCTGACTCCAGATGAAAACTCTTCGAGAATTACATTGTGTACCGAATCTCGACTCATCAGTGATGATGATATGAACTCAGTCTTAACCCTAAGAGTAGTGTTCCTGGTTCCATGACAGAATGGTTCTCTTGTGCCATTTCGTAAGAACGACTCGCACCCCTGGTCGTTGACTGTAAAAAGTCCTCAACTCTCAGTCCGTCGGAACTCAATTTGTTTTCATGCACGATAACGTCCGACCACGCAAAGTTGAAATTGTTCATGATTTTCTGGATTAAGAGGGTGTTCGCTATTTATGTGGCCTTCATGATTACCAGGTCTAGGTTCTATAAAAAACATTTTAGAGTCTTTAGGAAAAGTCATTTCAAAGAATTAGAGTTGCTGCTACTATCACTGATCCTCACACTCTCATTTACAGAATGATGGCATGTTGTGATACTTGGAAAGCTGTATGAGGTTTCCATACTTCTATCGTTCTTCTATTATATCTTTGTGATATATTACTCTCTTTTGCATATCGCCCTATATTTATCTCTTGTGGTTTTTGTTTGTTTGGTTACTGTTGTCTACCTCGCAGTCTGATATATAGGTGTACCAAATACCTGTGCATTAAACTTATAATTCTTGAAATCGCATTTTTTAGTGTTTGTAATTTTAATTGTGGACACAAGTGCACATAATATATTTTAACTTTCATTTCAATTTTTGTCTTTTGAATGTACATTCAGAAAACTTTATTTTTTTTTTTTTTATTTTCTTGGTGTTGTGTATCGAAATCAATCTGAGTGTGTTGCTAGCTTCTTATAAATAACTATCAAGTCAGGGAAATTGCTGCTGATACAAAAAATTTTTTTTATTGCAACATATATTTTAAATGCATGTATTTTATTGTAACCTTTTTTAATTTTTTCACTTCGTTATTATAAATTTTTGAAGAATTTGCGTGTATTATTCATTTTAATTTTATTATTTATTGAATATATGTTTTAAAATTTTTTTTGAAGAATGAGTATCCTTTCTAATGGTGCGTATAAATAGATGATTTAAGTGGAATTCCGTGAGAATTTCAAAAATACGTCTGATTTTCGGATTCTAAAATTCTTTTAAAATGGATAAAGCTGTTCAATTACATTAATTAAAGTGTAAAAACATTTAGTGATATTTTAAATTTTCTCATACGTTTATTTGGTGGAGCTGTGTTTGTTATATTTACCACTGTGTGATTTGTTGGTAATTTTGATTTTTGTGAAGATATTTTGTTCGTTGAAACAAAAAAACAAAAAAAAATTCATCTTATTTCATCTTAAAAATTTTTTTAAAAAAGGAAGGAAAAGCAACTCACCATTATAACAGTTACATAAACTTTTTTAGATTAATGTCATCAATTTAAAATTAACCTGCAAAAATATCCTTCTAAAATCTACAGTTTTTAGATACTTGTATATATTCTCATGATGCTTTAGACAGTAATATGTAAATAGTTTCAAGCAATCTGCTAATTTAAACCGCAACTCAGCATATCGAAAATTATCTCAGTTTCGTTATAACACCGGAACATTTTGCTTCCCCTATTTGATACGATCCAAAACGATTCCCTGGCATTCCGGGTTGTTAATTTTACAACTCACACATCCAAGTAATTCGAAAATTGGGTATCGTGAATTTTAAATGGGGAAAAAAAGGCTGGAAGGGGACTAGAAGCGTTTCCAAAGTAGTATTTAGCAATAAATCTAAAATGCCTGAAGGAAATCCCTAACGAAGCGAGGAAAAGAAAAAAAAATTATTACTGTGGATGAACAAGATATCTAAATTGATGAATGATATGACACATCGGATAAGTTAAAAGGGTTCCTGTTCGTCAAATGCATAGAATCGATAGAAAAGTACCTTTTTCCGTCATTCGGAGATTCCAGTATATTTCCATTGATGTGCAAGATGGTACTGGATAGTTATCCTCCATCTAGTTATTAAGAGCTCATTAAAGGTTGCACCTAATTTATTTTAATGGATCCGGCTTACAATACCTCTCCCCTGTCTCATTTTCTACTGCCAGGAAATAGTAACTTAGTTTTCGTGACTTAAATTACGGAATTCTTCTTTTTTTATCCCTCTTTCTTAATCTTCTTTTATGTTAGATATGAAGTGAATAGTGAAGAACGTGATAGAGAGAAGACATCATTATAAAAATTTAATGACACTCGGGAGTTATGAATGAAAAGATTTTTCCATTGTCATGTTAAGTTTAAAAGTTGGTTTTTATTGCCATTGAAAAAACTTCGTCGAATACTATTCAGTCAGTATTTAAAGAACGGACAGGTATTAAAACCTGTTCTTCACTATTCTTTGGCTAGGAAAGACGTAGGTACCATATTTTTTTTATGTGTATGTATTCAGAATGAATTTGCGTTGAAACTATTATTTAACTGTTCTTTAATTCAATGCCTGCTTTACAGAAGTATAGTAATCAATCAAATGAACATGTGTGTTGCTTCTAGATAGTTAGTTGGGTTTTGTAAGACTAGTAGAAGACTGTGTGTGTAGCGAGATCTAGAATTATTAAATATTAAAGAGCATGTTAAAAAATAAATAGTGCTGATAATTTAGAGTGATTGACATTTGGTATGAGCAAAAAATTTACTAATAGTATATATACATGCCTGTTTTTTGACCGACACAATAAGCTGTTTTGTGAATGCCAGTCACCGTTGACCCGTTCCCAATTATTTTATTATTTGAATAATGAATTGCTGTCTGAAAAATGGTGATTTTTGTATGTCCTTCGCTGTTTCTGTATTTGTAACTCTCTTTTCTATTATTTAATTTAATATAAGAAGATTTTAAAGTATAAGTATCTCACGTTTATGCATTTTCGTTATCGATATTTATCTGCAGCTCAGTTTAGTTAGTGTTTTATTCCATGTATTTTTTTAATCAATTGTTTAAAGGGAAAAAAAAAATGCAAGACCGTTTTATTTCTTGAGTATTGGAGGAGGAGGAGGCAGGCTGTCGATCTTGCAAAATTAATTTCTTGACAAATTGAAATTATTGAAAGATTTTGACTGAACTGATAATTTACTTGCTTTTTCTAAAGCCACAAGCAGAATAAATGTAAAAATAAGATTCTTTTTTTTTTAAATTTATGATTAATTCTCAGTTTGTCCTGTTTTTCATTGTGGTCTTTTGGATTGTTCATTTTCTTGAGTGATTTTCAAATTCATCAAATTTCACCCCTTATAATGAAATAACTTAAAAATAAGCTTGTTAGTAAATTATATGTTACTTTTGGTGGAATATTCGAGCCACTAAATAAAGAATAAAATAAGCTTATTACATTTAATTAAATGAAAAAAAAATTGCACATCTCAAGTATATCTTTAAAAAGTTGCTTTTTTTTTCTTCTAAAAACCCTAATAGAGATAGAAGATTTTTCTTTAAGTATTTTAATTCTATAGAGGTGTGCAAAAATTAAAAATAAGTTTTTATTTTTTAAATTTAACTGTATATAAATTTTCGTTAGTTAAATTTAAAATACTTTTTGTAATTAACTGTAAATAGACGTACTTTTAACATAGGAATAATATTCTTTTGCCATATATTTAAATTGAGAATAATTTTATAAGGAATCTCTTATTATTTCTGGTGTGTCTTAGTATTGTACATTATAAAACAACATAAAAAGTTCCATATCTGTTGCATTTGGGTTATTCTCAATGTTATTCTTTATGTATAAGAAAAAGAGTTGCAGGGTTACTTTTGTATTACTAAATGAAACTTTTTGTCCCCTCTTGTCTTTTTGATAGATGGAAGAAAACAAACTTTAAAACTGCCTAAGGTCTCTAAAAATCGCGCGCTTTTTTTTCTTCTTTTTTTTTAAAAAAAAAAAACAACCTTTGAATTAAAATATGTCACATATATTTTCAATATATTAGACTATCTCTCGTTATATATAAAAATAAATTTATGTTTTGCTAATTAAGTAGCATTTCTGTTGCGCAAATTAAAATCCAAAATATTTTACTCATATATGTGTGTATATACATATATATACACACATACACGCAGTAGAACCTCGCTTACCCAGCATAATTCGCTTCAAAAGCTTACTCGCAATGTGAAATACTCGTTAAGCGAAGTAATTTTTCACATTTAAATTAATGTAAAATATGATAATGCTTTCTATGCCGTTTTAAATGCTCAAAGAAAGAGTGTTAATCATGTTAATATATATTCTTGTACTGTGAAATGAGCCAACCTGGAATGTGAATTCAATTTGCTGAGAATAAAGATCAAGATAATAATAATAAAATAGAAATAACTATTTACAATAGATACCAGATTTTTTTTTTTTTTTAATTAGGAAGCATTCTAGAAATGTTTTACCTTTGCTTCGAACAACATTATCATTTAATAAATTTGTCGTGCACTTGACCACACTTGTTAGGGTAATGCCTTCAGTCCATGATACAAGAGTTTCTCATGCTTTCAACATTGCACCAGAAGATTGTAGCTTTGCTGAAGCTTCCTCCTCCTCAGACAAACTTTTCTCCACTTGTTGTGAAACACAATGCAAATCCAGAAACTTTTCGGTGGTAGGCTCTTGACTGCGCTCTTTCACAAACTCATCAATATCATTCTTATCCTCCTCCAGTCCCACTATCATGGCCAGAGGTACAATCTTTTTGATTATAGACTCTACATGTTTTTTGTTTTGTTTTTCAATTCCTACTATTAGCTCACACTCTCTCTATATTTTTATATATTTATTTATCTTGTTCAAATTTTCAATCGTTAATAAAATACATTTTAAAGCGCTCAATTGAGCTGAAATTTTATATACATGATTATTTGGGATAACAATACAGTAATTTAATTGTAATTAATAAAAATTAATTGATTAAAACTAATTATTCAAAGAATTACAAATACAGCCACGTTGACATCATTTTTGGCGACTTGTGACAAAACTTTAAAAATGTTTTTTTTTCTCCCATTTTAAAGCGCTTATTTGAGCTGAAATTTTCTATGCACTATTGTTTTGGGTGAAAATACGATAAATTAACTATAATTAATTAAAATTAATTGGCTGAAACGAATTATTTACGGATACAGCCACTTTGGTTTCATTTTTAGCGACTTGGGTCAAAATTTTAAAAGATTTTTTTTTCCTTCGGCTTAAAGCATTCAGTTGAACTGAAATTGTATATGCACGATTGTTTTGGATGACAATACTATACTTTAATGATGATTAATAAAAATTAATTGCCACTTAATGTTGTAATTCTGTCATATGTATATACATATTTATATAAAGTAACTAAAAAATAAAATCTTTCTTTGTTGATCTAAGTAGGAATAGACTTAAATTTTTTTCTTTTCTTTTTTATGTAACTTGTCTTCTACCTCTGTACAACCGAACGCGATCCATCCCTTTGAAACCATCATCTCACTCTTATAAACACGTCTTTAAATTGCTAAGCTGGTTGTCACGTAACCTCTGTATATTACGCTCATTCCTTATTTTCCCCTTTTAGTTTCAGCTTTGTTGATTTCCAGTGCCAGAGACATTTTCAAAGATAAAATAAACGGACTGCGTGCATCTGTCTCTCCTTTCCTCTCTTTGCAAATTTATTTTCATTTGCCGCTCATTTGCGTTTTTACTTCGGTTCTGAGTAGTGTTCCCTTCCCTTTACTCCAATGTAGCCTACGCTTAATCTGAATTTTTCCATTCAATACTACCTTCTCATAGACAGAAAAAGAAACGTCGCGGCTATATACTCGCAAACATTTACACTCGTTACGCAAAACGTTGCTCGATCAGCGAGTCATTTTTAAAATACATATAATATTTATTTTGCTCATTATACGAGGCTCCCATGATATGAATAAAATGTTTTGGATTTTAAATCAAACTAGAAAAAGGCTTTTAATTAGAGAAGAACATATATTTATTTATTTTAATATATAACGAGATACTGAATATATATATAACGAGACACTAGGATACTGAAAATATTGTACAACGTCTTTTAATTCAAAATACAAGAAAAAAAAATGCTCCATATTTCGAGGGATCTTTAAGGTATACGACTACGTTCGGAACCGCAATTTTAAATAGCGCATAAATGGATAATTTGCATGATATTTAGTTTCACTTAAATTAGAATACATGTATAAAATTGTTTTAAGGGCATTTTGATAAAAAAAAAAAATATTTAAATACAATATTTTGCCAAAAAATTAATTTAGAATTACCTTTTTTCAAAATGTTCTCCTTTTATAAAAAATGCTTCTAAAATAATAATATTTGCTTATAAGACTGTAAAGACTTTTCCAGAGAGTCTGAACTATTTTTTTTTTTTTTTGAAAAATTCACATTATTTTCAGAGTTACAACCCATTGAAATAATTATCGGCGTTTCTTAAAATTTCTCCCCTCTGTTGTAGTAAAACATGGATAAACCCACTTCTAAGTTATGTATTTCAAAAATTCTAGTTGAGCCTCTGTACAGAGGTCTGAGCTATATACAGGCAAAATATTATTATAATAGAAGCATTTTTCACTATAGGAGAATATTTTGAAAATGGGTCATTCTATGTTCATTTTTTGTTAAAATATTGTACTTAAATAATTTTTTATTGTAATACTATTCTTAAAAGAATTTTATATACATTTTCTAATCTAAGTGACACTAAATATCATAAATATTATCCATTTATACGCTTTTGCAAAATCACGCTTCCGAACGCGTAGTCGGATACCTTAATCTATTTCCTTCACTCTATAAAGTAGAAGGAAGGCGGAATTTTTCTGTCTGTCACTTTTGATCCATAAAATACTGTTAATTTGATCTATAAAATAGAAACAATCCTACGTAGTCACAGATTGGATATTTCATAACAAAATATTTAACGCGTTGATTTTATTAACGGGCCACAAACTTAGATTAATGAATTTATGCCAACAATTGGAAAAAATTATGTATTAAATTTTAATAATGATTTAATTATATATATACGTCAATCAGGAAAATCAGGATATACAAATAATCAGGAAAGTACTTCGAATAATATATATTTTTTCAAACATCATCTGCAAATTCTTTTTTTTGCAACTTTTTTGTTTTTTGAAGAATTTTTGGCTTATAATCAAACCATTCCTATGGCTGTTCGATTTTTAACTATATCGAATACTTGCTTTTTTCAGTAAGTGTTCTTAATTCATTATTAGCTTTGATTAGCTTAACTATTTCCTCACGCCTTTTTTAAAAATATTTATTTATTTACTTTTTTTTTCCGAGTTGGATGAAAGGCAAAAAAAAATGTAAGTACTTTTTTTCTTTTTTTTTTTTAAATTTTTTTATTTTTTTTTTAATGATGACGTCATCAAACATTAATTAATGACGTCGTAATACATCGGTCAACCGTTTTTGTTTTGTATGACATTCTATTGCTTTAGAATGAAATTTTTTTTTTTAATTCAGTTATGTGCATAAAAAATTAAGTTTTCGTGGACTTCCACCTTCTCAGGTAACTACTTAAATTATAGTTTGTTTGATACTTTATGGATAGCTTTTCCTTCTTTTAAATTAGAAAAATGGCGTATTTATTTAAATAATGAGATTTATTCTCGAATATTTTCAACTGTGCAAAAATTAGTACTCTTACCTAAATAAATATTTTTTTCAAAATAATAGTTTAAAAAAAGGGGACATTTTTTTACATTATAAAATTTTTCCTTAGCTGTTGTAATGCATTTATAACATCAATAATCAAAACAATTTTATTTCTTCAAGTAAAGGGAAAAAAAATGAATTAAAAAACTTGTTTCAAACGTGTATTAGAAAGAAAAATGAATTCTTTGAATGAATTATTTTTAGAATTTCCCAAATTAGGTTTAATGAAGTATTTTTTTTTAAAGTTAAATTCACAAAGGATATCATTATTTTAAGAATATATACTCAACTTGGCTGTTATTTATTTAAATGACGTTAAGATTTTTACTAACTGAAAATATTCTTAATCATTATGATTATTACGAAAAGTAACTATTTACGACTTCAATTCAACTTCATTTCATCATCATTACAACTTTTTATTTTTAATAATGGATTAGTCATAAAATTTTGAACATACTCTGAAATTTTCAGAATCAGTGTCAAAATTCTGAAAATTTCGTTTTACTAGATACATTTTTCGGAACTTATAATTTAGTTCGCACATAAATTTTTAATGGACTCTAAAACTGCAAAAATGCACGATTTGAAGATGTCACTTCAGCGTTAGCAAATCCGGGAAGCCAGCAACGAAACTACAGCTTAATTCCATTAAAAAGGAACGTAATGTAGATTTACTTAAAGGCTTTTAATAAGCTTGCAAGATTTTTCATTTTATCCAAATTGCTTTTGTGTTAATCGCGTTATTCAGTATTACATTCGTGTGTCATTTGAATATTTTACATGCAACTCTTTTAATGCACGATTTTCTCCGTTACTTCGCATTTATTATAATTTTTTAGAGAAAATACCGTTTAGAGAGTATATTTGAAGCGCAATCGATTTATACTAGCATGTTTCTACTTATGTGTCTTTAATTCCCTACCCCCGTAGCACTTTTTGAATACATACAGCTGAAAGAAAACTCAATTTCTACTTGGAACTTTTTTTTTGAAGCGTGCATTTCTATTATTTTTATCTAGCTATTTTCCCCCCCAAACTTGTAATTGAATTTATAAGAAATAATGAAAGTTACTTTTTTTCTTACTCGAAAACATTGTTTTACCATGAAATATTGTTGTACGTGCTTCCTCCTGAAGTACTTTGCACTTAATCTATCTATCTATCTCTCTCTCTTGGCTTATTATGGTTTGTACTAGTTTTTTACTTTTACTTTTTATTTTGTAGGTCCCAGCCAGAGCCCATTCTGCCAAAGAATTTAACGGTAAGTTTTGTTATTTTTTTTTTCTCCTCTCATTGGTTTAAATTCATTTCTATCCCTCCTTAGATGCATTTTGAAAATATCCTTTAAAATGTTTCATCCGGCGGATTTTTGTGAATGTGACATCTGAAGTTGGTAAAAGCATTTGCGCGAGTTTGTATTATTGATCGTTTATTTCAGAGCTTTTCCAAAATCTGTCTTCCATTTACTCAATAAACGAATTATTGCTTTCGACTTTCGTTTCCGGGAATTTTGAAGAACAGTGACTCAATATGTAATTAGATTAGGCGTCATGCACTACTCAATTGAATGAGATTCGATTGATCATTACCTCCCTCCTTCATTTTTGTACTTCTCGTTTTCCGGGAATTTATTTTGCTTATAATAATTAATGTTACAGACAAGACATGGTATTTGGGAATCGGCGCTTTCCAGGATTTCAATTTGATTTATGAACTTCAATGTATCTTGCTAAGTAAATATTTGTTATCATTTGATTTCCCCTGAAGGAACGGAAAAGGCTTCCCCCCCTTGATTCCGCTTTTAAGCAAGATCCAGTTTTGGGATAATTTTAAAAATGCTGGGAATTCTTGGAAGTAGCAATATAAGTAATTAAATTTTACTTTTCTTTTAGAAAAAATAAGTTATTTTTATCACATTTTGATATTTGACTTTATAACTCAATGAATTTATTTAAATTTTGCATTTCTTTCTTCTTGAGTCATTATTGAAATCGACAGGTTTTAATGACAATTCCATATTTAGCTTTAAAATCATTATAATCCTTTTTTTTTTAACTAAGATTTTTCTTGGGATTTGTCGAGAGTAATATTTAAGTATTTGAAAAATTGGATTACGATGGAAGATGCGTTGATTTATTTTATTGAAATTTCATAAACTTTCAAAGTTTATTTTTTAATGTAAATGTATGTTTTCTCATTAAACGGGAACAATCGATATTTTCATTAAATAATCCTGCATCTTTTAAGGGTACATTTGCCTCTTGCTAAAGTTTAAGATTAAAACAGGAGAAACTCAGCGATCGCGCGTATACGTTTTAGACGCTTTTCTTTTCCTTTTAATCATTAAAAATGTTCTCTGTACGGTATTAATTGATCAAGTGATGTATAAACAAGAAAAAATTGCGAATACGTATAAATATGAAGCTTTCGCTCCGTGCGCTTTGTTAAAGATTTTAATGTTCTTAATTAACACTCTTTTATTGGCTTCACCTGTATGTAACGGTATCTTTGAACTCGATTTTTACCCACTTTAAAAGGTCAGATTAATACGAAATTTTTCACACTTGTCAAGGACCGCGCGATGACATTATAATAATTTAATAATTTTGATCTGGATTAACGATTTCCTATTTCCAGATTTGGCGATTAATTCCAGATCCCATTTCCAGATTTGGCGACCAATTCCAGATTTGGTGAATAAAGATTTAGTTACAACCCTAATTTGAAAATGCTCATGGTTAATACAAATACAACAAACAAAAAGTGTTCTTTATGTGAAAAAGGGGAGGATGCGTCAGCAATTTCTTACCGTAATATAAACAATTGCTCAGTTTTTCTTTTTTTTACTTTTTAGTTCGATTAACTATAAAAGCATGTTTTTCATTTTTTTTTTTTTTAAACTATAATTTATTTTTCAAAAATGAAGCACTTTTCTGTGGATAGCAGTATTTCATAATTTAATAAATGTAAATATATTCAGAAGAAGGATCATGCAAAATTTCCACCAAAGATATAGGTGAAAATTTTAATTCTTACGACATCGTTACTAATAGTTTAAAATTGTTATTGAAGTGAATGAAAGTGGTTTTCGAAAATTAAACTGTTTTAAGGTTTACATCTCTCATTTACATACATGTTGCTTATTAGACATCAGATGCCTTATGTGTTTTTTTAATTTTTTAAAAACTGAGTTTAAAAAAATTGCCTATGCATTTTGTTGTTGTTGTTTCCTCTAATGGGTGATAACACGTGGATGATAAACCTAACAATATAGTAAAATGAAAAAATGAAATTATGAAAAGACAATAAATATTTTTAAAAAAAATATGAAAAAACAATAATATATCTCTCAAGGAGAGGAATAATAATAATAAAAAAAATTTATAGAAAAAATTAGGATAAAAACTTACATGTAAATATATATATATATATAGTATTAATTAAAATCATTTGCTTAAAGAAATTATCTTATACAAAATGATAATGATTGTAAAAACTGCTAAAATCATGTTGGCGTTTTCCATATTTTTTAAATAACCATAAAGTGTCAAAACTTAATAATTCTAGTCGGTTGCTATGGTAATCACCGGATATTTTCTTCTCATCCTCTGCATCCTGTGTTTATAGCCACTTTTAATATGGTTGCTTTAATGACGCTTGACTTTTTACTATTTTTACTGCGCTTATGTTCAGAGTTAATCTTATTTTTGTATGACAGGCTTTTGCTTCTTTACTATTTAATCACTGGCTTTTTGTTTCGCTACATTATATTTTATAAGATTAGCGATGCCTTTTTCAGAAAGATTTTTTTTTATAGTTTATTATAGTAAATATTTGGATTGGGAAGATGATTATCAAACATGTATTTCTTTTTTTAATAATATTTTAA
>BMAV01022243.1:118211-145952 GCA_019973955.1 Trichonephila inaurata madagascariensis | reverse complement strand
TGTTTTCTTCAATTTCTATATCTTCTAAAGTGAAAGATTAAAGTTCTCCTGTTTTATCTTTTCCCTTTTCTTATTTCGTTCAATATATCTACTTAGTTATATTTATTTTACTTTTTTTATCGGAGAAATCTAGAATATTGATATCGATAAGAAAGAATTTTTGTCATATATCCTTATGGGAAATCTCGTTAAAGTTGCAATAAATACACTTTCATCTGCAAGGTCTATATGTGGTTGACTGAACGTAATATATACAAAATAAATTTGATGGATATCAAATATTTATGATGTCTGATATATTTATTCCAATCCTAAGATGCATCTTTTCTTACTGTTACATCTTTTCTAGAGCCTACGCTAGTATATTTGTTTTTTACAGAATCGATGAAAGATAAACTGAGACAAAAGCTGGGCTTTGGATTCGATCATACTTTCAGTACGTTTATTTTTTTTTCTAAAGTATTAAAATTTGTAGAATTCTCCTTAGGGAATATGCTGCTGCATAAACTTGTAAGACTCGGCTATTCAATATTTATATGAAATGGATTCACTTTATCTCCTCATTAAAGAATAGATGACAAAATTCAGAAATGGAGACAACCAAGTTCTCTTTAAAGCAACTTGAAGAACTATTTGTAATTAAAAATATATATATATATATATACTGATGTAGATTGTAACATAGTAGCAGCATCCAATGAAAACCCGATATTCTTTCCCAGTGATTTTTTTATACATATTTTAAAAATAAACTGCATTAACTTTTTTATGTAAAATTATTAAATTATCCTTGGAACTACTCTCACTTATAATGTAATATAGCATCTTCTGCAAAATAAATCACGAAATTTTTAAAAAAATTTTTTTTCCCTTTGTCCTCACTCCCTTAAAAAAATTCGCAATTCTTTCGAATTTAAGTTTATATTTGTATGCTCTGTGATAAAACGAACAATATTTTTTACATTTTATATGTTCTATGCATACATTACTGTGAAAAAATGCCTAATTACATCATAGAAAAACCATGTAATCGTAATTTAGCTTAACTAGTATAAAATTTTAGCATTTTGGTCTTAATATACAAACTATTAATTTACATATCATTAGAAATATTATATATATATTACTTAATTATTAATTATTTTAGTACTATTACTTTTATGCTAAGGGTTACTGTTCACCCAATACCATGCTTTGAACTTGTATTTGGGTCCAGAATCTGGCAATAACTTGTTTATTGTCTTCAAATTCAGCGCGGGATATGCATCTTTGAAAGTAATTTTAGGTAAGTTGCCTTTTTTTTGCAATTGATTTAGAAATTCTATCCATTGTTTTCAATAGGATTTCGCTCAGTATTATTAATAGAAAGGGGGAAGGTTGGCTGGCCAGAAAACACGTTGAACCCCACCTTTACATAAATTATTTTATGTATAAGAGCTGTCCTATGTCAGCAATGCTTATAATACCGCAGCATCCATATATATTTTTAAATTTTAATATTTTGATACCTGTTTTATTTTCCAATTTCTGTTTTTATTTGTTTCCTTTAGTGTTCTTATTTCTTATGATTCATATCTCTATAGTAGAGAATATTGACGATATATATATATATATAATATATATATATCGTTAATATTCTGTCTCTCTCTCTGTATATATATATATATATATATATATTTAATATTCTCTCCCACTCTCTGTATATATATGATTGTAATTTGAGACCAAAATTTTGGATTCCCTATCCTAAAATACTTCACTGCCCCCGATTGACAGTGCTTTTATCTTTTGAATGTGAGTAAATTGTCAGAATCTGCTTTGGTTGAAACAATCTGACTTTGAATTAGATAGTTTTCGAGTTAATCAATGAAAGATAGAGGTAGAGTTAATTATATGAAGAGCAGTTTTAATAGAATCCTACGATATCCTGATTTTAAAACTATGCAATCGATTAGTTCTACGTGGAGTATGAAAAGTTTTTCTTTTAAATGATATCAAAATATTGCTTTCGGACATTTTATTCGTTAGGTATATCACAAATCTGGAACTATCTTGTTATGGCTGTATCGAGGTTATTCTATGCGAAGTCAAAGAAATTCTTATCTTATTAAATTCGAAAGTAATATTCGAACGTTTGATGAATTTCATGTATGTACGGTCCCTTTACGTTTTAAGAACTCCTCATTTGCAAGCGAAAATTGAAATCTTTGCATAGGCAAAGAGAGGCTTTACTCCATTATTATACAACCAGCTTTTAGTAATGCATCTCCTACGAAAATTGTCACCCTGTTAAATCTATTGAATGTTAAATAGTTCGATCGGGAAAATCTTAAAATGCTTGACTTAGTTGATCAAGTCGTTACTTTCCGTTTTATATGTCAAAATTTAAGAAGCTCCTCGTTATTTTCTTCTTAATTTCCTTTAAAAAATATTCGTTGATTCGGGTCACGTTTTTCTCTGCTGTAGTTGCCTCTTTTGTTTACGTGAAGTTGCTTTTTTTTATTAAGATTGATGATAAAACGTACAAGAGATAATCAAATATTATGAAAATATATTTTAACTTTCAAAATGATACATGGGCGTGCTTTAATACGTTCATCAATCATTTAGTTATAGGGATGACGTACATCAAAAAAATACATATGTTTAGTTTCCACTTAATAATGATACAGGAATCGTCGAATCGTCTTCATTTCATCTTCGTAAAAGCCGTGGTATATGGTTTTAATGAATATATACATCTGTTTATGTCAAACATTTGAGAAATGCAGTGTGTTAATAGTTATAGGATACTGTAAGCACATTTTCATTATTAGAAATACTCAAAAAGATTGAGAGAAAGAATGCGGTAAAAAATAATTATTAGAGGAACTAGTCACAGACCCACAGGGATTTTTTTTTTTTTTTTTTTTTTTTTTTTTAATTTCTTTCCTCCTACGGTAGTTTTATGTGCCGTTATCTAATTTACGGTACATAAAAAATATACTTTGTGAATTAAATTATAAGCAAAACGACTGCATAGTTAGTAATGACAAAAAATCCCCAAAAATTAGCTGTAAACTAGATTAATTTTTAAAACTGTTAAAAATAATTTTAAAATGTACTGCATGAATAGTGTTATATGTAAGTAAATTTATACCATAATGATGAAGTGTTGAGCGTTAAATTGTCGTGACATAGTCAAATTGTGATCGATCTAAATATTACATTAAACGTTCTTAAATGTAGGTATTGGACAGGAATAAAAACTAATTAACTCTGATGTCCATGATTCAGTAAATGTATTTTTGGAAGTCTATTAACATACTAAAATAGAAAAAAATTATTAATTTGAATTACTTTTCTTTAAAATTCGATAATTCTTCGAGGGTTAAAATTTTCTTACGTTACAATACAATGATAAAAAACACTTTATATTAGACCCACAAATGATGATGGTCAAATGTTTAAGAACCAAGAAAGGTATTTACTGTAGCAAATATTAATAATTAATATGTGTTTGAAAAATTTTCGAGAGATCCCTTTTAATCCATTGATTTTCTAGTAAAATTCTTAAATTACTGTTCCCTGAACTAGGCTCATAATATACCTATCTATACTCCCTACAAATCATAACTGTTGTATTTATTGAACGTAAAAATGACGTAAAATATATATTCGCTTGCTCCTTCCCCCATTATTGAATAATTAATATTATCCAACCTCTTGGAATTAATATTATGAGGTACTTAAATGCTTTATTTCTCAGTTTTTAGTGGGTTATTCTGTGATTTGGTGTGTGTGGTGCAAAATATTTAGTGTATTTTAACTAAATTGCTTTTGCTTCGTGGCATCTTGTTTCCTGCATTTTTACAGATGTATATTTTTCCTTAAAATTAGTGCTAACTTCGATAATTTGAACGTATGCTATTGAGTTGTCTAATAAAGAAGCTGGTAGCTATTTTATCAAGTTTACAGATAAATTTTTTTTTTTAAAAAAGAATGACATTTTGGTTAATTTTTTGAATATATTCAGGAGTACAAATCTATTGGCATGTTATCAGAAATGTTCATTAAAACAGAGAAAAAGAATTATATTTTGCAAGTTTATCTTAAAAAATTTTACAAGAAGGGATACTTTTATGTTGTTACTGTTAAAATAGTAAAATATGATAACGCATCGTTAAAAAAAAAAAAATAAAAAAAAAAAACCCGACGTAATAAAATAGAAACTAGTAGCAAAAATTATCCAGAATTATTTTATTCTGTTCATATAAATAATGAGTGATCTCAGATAAAAAAAATCATATTATGAAACTTTAAAAAAAAAAAAAAAATGGTACTTACGTATGATCGCAACAATCGCCAACTCTATTAATAATTCGTCAAGTTGGCAACCCCAATTTCCTATCTGTCGTACGCGCTGAATTAACAACCATGCGCTTCGTTTTATATAATGTCGCCAATAGGTTGCGATAATACGTAAGTACCAATATATATATTTCTATAATCGGTAAATTAATTATTCTTTTCTTAAGTATTAATTTTTTTTTTGACAAACCTTTTTTCCCTTCCCATTTGCAGGGGAAGAATTTTTTTCAAAAATCTGAAAGGACGTCAATAGAAAAACATAAAAATAACTATTGATTAGTAAATTACGAAAACATTTCGCGCCCACCCAAATAAATATACGGCTCTTTTAAAGAAATCTTAGGTGGAAGGACTTCCCCTATAGCATTGATAATTCATTTCTCATTGGAATTTTTTTTTCTTTCTATTATATATAGGAAACGAAATAAGTAACTGACAATTAGAGGAGTGAATAATTTTGTTGTAAATCTCCTGTAATTGAGGCACGTTTACACCTCTAATTATCTACCAACTGTATAATCTTGATAACTTCTAGAATTTCATAAACGACCGCCGAGTGTAATGGCTGTTACATTCTTCTCGTATTCCAATAAATCATCTTGTGTTGTGATTCTACCGCATGAAGTAGAACAAAGCAGTATTTATCTTATCTGCAGACTTCAAAATGCACTAATTTAACACCGAGTTTATACCAGTTCAACTTTTAACTTTCTAAACTCACTTGTTTTTACTTGTCTGAAAAATTGTTATTTTTCACTTTTATGAGTGTGCACGTGTGGGTATATGTTTCATTAAGTTAAAGATCTATTAAAAAAAGTTATGCAACAACTATATCTGGAATTCCATTGACTTATATATCCTTTAAGATTGTAGAATGCTTCATCCTTTTCGGTGCATTACTTTTTATATTATTCATATGTTTTTCCAGACCATTTTTGAAATAAGACGGATCTGTTTATTATTATTTTATTCGTTCGTGTGTGTTTTGACATTCTAAGTAACTCTACCAACCATCTGTGATGAATTCCTGACGCCATTGAGTTGGATTCTAAGTTCTGTTTTTGCATAGCAGACATTTAAATCTTATTTATAAAATTACGTTAACAATCGCTATTTTCTGTTACATTTTACATGTTTCTGTTGTCTTTTACGTTACATTATAGTTGAAATTTTAATTTTCTTCATTTTCATTTTGAAGTTCAAACTTATGATTGTAAATTATCTTACTTTCATTCTTTTTATCTTATAAATTACTTTTTAGTATTTACTTAGAATTTAATCGGGTTAAAAATTTACTACAGTTAATTATTTAATTCCCATTTAAATAAGATTTTTTTTAAAAAAAATCATAATGATTAGTGTGATTTTTGCATTTTACTTCGCATTTGTGTTATATCCGATTTTCGCACTGGTATATTGGAAAATACGTCTTCTACTTTGGCTCATCCAGTTCAAATCGTAACTTCAATAGTTTAACTGTGTAGTTTCTTCACTCTGAGAGTCTGCTGGCATTGTATAGTTTCTGAGTCTCGGTGTGTCCAAATTTCTAAAGAGCATTATAGATGCTCGAACTTTCAACCCAATTTCAATCAAAAGCAGTCAATTCTTTTGAATTCAATGGACTTGATTTTCTTTCTTTTTAAATAAATTTTTGTCCAAAACAAAACGAAATCATAATTCTGAATATTAAAAAGATAATAATAATGCATGTTTAAAACAAAAAATTGTTATTGAAAGATATCTGAAATTCCGATTCTTGAGCGGGTAGCTTAAAAAAAATCAATTATCATGTGAAATAGCGCGAAATATGAAACATACACTCATGGGCAAAAAAATTAGCTCACCAAGAAATAATTGCGGGATCGTAACGATTTTTGGCATGTAGGTACATGTCGGGGAGATATGCGAATGATTAGAAATGCAGCTTTATTGCGCATTACGTATAGCCGGTAGAGGGTGTTTAACATCGTTCTCCTTGGAGTATAAAACAGGTAACCAAAGTTTGTTTCAGTGTGCTGAATCATTTTCAAAGGAAGAGCTGAGGTAGACACATGCCATTACGCCGTTTTCGAAAACAATATGAGGAGCTGTCACAGTTTCAGAGGGAGAGAATCATCGGCATGATGGAAGCTGGGTGGTCAGGTAGGTGAGTAGCTCGTCAGTTAGGCCGCTCTGATTGTGTTGTGGGAGGTGTTGGGACCAGTGGATCCGAGAGATGTCATTTACACGAAGACCAGGCTCAGGACGCCCTCGACAGACCAGTCGTCGAGAAGACCTCCACATCGTAAGAAATGCACGCGTACAGCCAACTTCTTCATTGCCCGCCATATAGACACAGGTAGCACCTTCACTAGGGGCCCCTGTGTCTTCTCGAACCATACGAAGGCGCCTGGCTGAAGGACATTTGGGATCGCGGCCCCCATTACGTGTGCTGCCCTTGACGCCTCCGTTTGGAGTGGTGCCGCGCACGAGGAAACTGTACTGCAGTGGAATGGAACCAGGTCGTCTTTAGCGACGAATCCAGTTTCAATCTCAGCAGTGATAACAATCGTGTTCGTGTGTGGAGACCCCGTGGTGAATCCTGAATCCTGTGCTTTACAGCGACACACCGTTCCCACAGCTGGTGTGATGGTATGGGGTGCCATTGCCTACAATACACGGATAACCTTTAGTATTGATCCGTGGTACCATGACAGCCCAGTGATATGTCGATGACATCCTGCAACCACATGTGTTGCCACTCATGCAACGGCTCCCAGGAGCCATTTTTCATCAAGACAATGCTCAGCCTCTCACGGCAAGGGTGTCACAAGACTGTCTCCGCGCTTTTACTACCTTTTCTTGATCTGTCTGATCCCCAGATTTGTCTCCAATCGAGTATATCTGGGATCATTTGGGATGGCGAGTTGGGCATCCCACGAGTTTGAACGAACTAGAGCCAAGGATAGAGCAAAAATGGAACGAAATGTCTGAAGACATCATACAGAACTTGTATGCCTCAATGCCCCATCGTATCGCATCGTGCATTCGCGCTAGAGGGGGTTCAACAGAGTATTAAATCCTACGTTCTTTTGCCTTCTTCTCTGAAATAAATAATCCTTTTTCTTTGATTTTCTAGTCATTTACTTATATCAAAGCAGTCATTACGTATGTAAAATTTCGTTTCATTTTGACGACTCCTTCTAATTTTTTTTGTCCATGAGTGTATATATGAATCGAAACGTTTATTAAATCTACAATTACAATGTGTGGTACAAGAATGGCAAATGTATGTATGATTAAGGCAAAATTATGCATGATTAAAAGTTATCAAAAAATCTCCTCACAAATAGTAAAAAATTATAATTTTAATTATGAAAAAAAAGGGAAAGAATGTGTGTGTTCACTGTTTGCTAAAAGCAAAATATGTTACAAATCTTTTATCCAATTAATTATACTTAAATGAATGCTAAAATTTATATGCTGTCCACTATTTTCTTTTATCTCCGAATTTCAATCAAAAAGAGCCCATTCATCTGCATTAAATGGACTTGGTTGCCAAAACAGATCACAAATCTAGAATTTTTTTAATTATGATTTTTTCCCCTCGAACTTTCTAGTTTTTTGCACGGGTAAATTTAAAAAAAGAGGACAAACCACAATAATACTTTTAATTTCCTTTGGTAAATTAATTCTGCTACTGTCAGTTGATGGTGAAAAACGAGGCTTTAGAGAATAGAACCACAAAAAATTAGCTTAAATATTTTTTTTACGGCTTCTTTGAAACAACAACGAAGCATCCTAAAAATTTTTGGAGTGATACGATGAACGGTGGGGATTTACATATGAGACAAACAAACACTTAAATTTATAAGATTAAAGTATCGCACATTCAGGTAAATCTCATTTATTTACTTTATACAGTCACATTTCAAATAATTTTAACCATAATAAAGAATTCGTTCGAAGACAAATTCTTGATGAAACATTGGTAGTTTCTACATGCATTTTATATGTTTGTTTTTGTATAGGTGTGTGTGTGTGCATAAAGGTTTCGTTTTTATTATTTCACTTTCCTGATTATTAATCGCGCGTAATTATTTTTATATATCGCTATTACTCATACTAATGTATTTTTCTCCATTTTGTTAAACACTTAGAATTTTCTTGCAACCTGAAGTTATCTCGCTGTATTTTACCTCATTCTGAACTCTTCTAATCATTAGTGATGAATGCTTGGTTATATATTTAGATCTAAGAATTACTTAATAAATTATCTTGTATGCCTGCCTTATTTTCGTTTCATTATTTATTGTGGTAATAGTGTTCGTTCATATTTCTTTCTTTGTTACCTTCTTACACTTTCACAATAACTGGGATAATTCCTCTCGCTATCTTTTCCAGAAACAGTAAAATATCCATTCTAAACTCTGCTATGCATTAAATGATGAATGTTTTACGTGATATATTAAGTTTCTGAAAGTACTGAAAGTATGATGAATTGTCTCTCTGTGTGTTTATTATATGTTGCTTTTCATTGTGTCTCGTTTCATCAAGCAAGTTGTCGTTTTCTTGCAGTTTCGCAGCGCTTAAAACTCCCCCTTCACTCTTTTATCCCAAACAGGAATTCACTCTAATCCCGATTTTTGTCATGACGATGATCCTCCTTCATCACACCTGCTTCTTCCTATGTATATTCACGTGTTGAATGTACTTAGTATTTATTTTCTCTTAGGAAATGGTATTCTGAAGCGTGTAGCCATGGCAACTACTAGGAGCGAAAAATCCCAAACTTTTGAGAAGAGGATTTAATCGATTATATCAACAAGAGTGTTGATAAAAAATACCGTCGGAAATATGGCCCTTCTTTGTACCCCCGCGGGACACTATTCTTGTGGAAGATAGTATTAGGAGCTCGTCCAAATTTTAGAGAAATGAATGGCTCTAAAGTGTGTGCTCTGCTGCGAAAATGTTATGCTTGATCGAAATGGCAGCTTTTATCATTGATGAAACGAAGGGACTTTGCGGAAGTGCTTTTACTTCCGATAAAATGGTTTGTCCGAAATACTCTTTTTTTCCCTCTCTCTCCCCCTCCCCTCCCCCTTCCTTTCTTTTCTTTGACATGTCAGAACAATTGATATGAAAAACCTCTACTGTTCCTCTGACATTTTGTGTGATTTTATTTTGTTCCTTTTTAAAAACTTTTTTACAAAGAAAAGTATATAGATATATACATTTTTAAATTTATAGTTTTGAAAGCTTTTTTTTTTGTGAGTGTGTGTTCACACACCTATCAGTGAACGATAAACATTTTCATTGCATTTATTTGATCTTTTTAGTATATTTTGTAAGAAAGTACTTAGCATCTGAAGTTGGTATGTTTGCGGTGGAATTAATGTTTAAAGTTTGGTAAAAAATACCTGTTCGAATGCCATGTCTGAAAGAAAGATTTTATTTCATATGAATTAAATAAATGGAAAAGCATGAATAATATGTACTTGGGTTTCGATGTAATTATTTGGGGGGTTTTTTTTTTTCCCCCCCCCCCCCCCTTCTCCCCCCCCCCCCCCACCGCCCTTATCTCCTTGCTTTTGTTATGTTGAAAATTAAATGAAAACTCATTCTTTTCTAAGATTAAAAAAGTAATTCTCCATTTGCATTTTATACATAAATGCAAAACGAACTTTTGAAGTATCCTTTTTCACTCTTTTTCGGGGAGAAGGTAAAAATCTTGATTGATTTATATATGCGTTAAAAAGGAATTTTCGAGGAATCCTATTTCCACTTTAAGAAAAAAATCCTGATTAATTTTACAGTTGTTTTCTTTGTTCTCAGTCAGTGAACATAGAGGGAAAAAATACGACGGGGATTAAGTGATTTGTCGTATAGATTCAGTGTTTTTTTTTTTTTTTTGTGAAATGCTTATATTAAATGAATAAAAAGAACGATTTTTTTTAAAGCAAAAATAGATTTCACGAACCAAATTAATTAACTAAGAAAGATAACAAACTAAAGTTAAAGGAATCAAATTCCTTTTGTGTGTGTGTGTTTAAAAGCTCTACTTCCAAATTATCCTTTCTTTTCACTCTTGATTGCACTAATTTGTGTTGCCAAAATTAATATAATTCTCAAAAGCCGGTTTTATTTTTCAAATAGGTAACTTTACCAATACGAAGAAAAGTTGCGCTTTCACTGTATTAATATTTCATATGAAATAAAAAAAAATGAAACAAAAGAGCCTTAAAATTTTTTCTCATGTTTTTAAATTAAATTTAATTACAATGCATGTGATTACAGATTTATTTTTAAAATATTCCTGAATTCTTAGATAAATGTTTAAAGAGGTGGAGTTACAATATTTTGTATTAAAAACACATATTTTTAATTCTCAGTCATTCATACCTTTTAATCGATTTATTTAATTTTAAATTTTATTAGCAGTTTTTGAAGGAATAGAAAATACAATCGGTAGTGAAACATTATATACTTATGTTGATTGTGTTTATATATTTTATTTGTATTTATAAAGTGTTCAGATTTTTTTTTATATTTATTAGTTTTTAGTTGCATATATTCCATAAATAGCGTTTGTTTATATTTCAACAATTCATAAAAATGTGTTCTTTATTTTGTGAATTTCATATAACAATTTTCATCGTAAAGTTGAAAATAAACCCACAAAATTTTATATCTTAGCGGCTAGTTTCACTGCTATACTCAATTTTGCAAATATTTATAGTTTAGAATTTTATAACGTAATCTTTTAAAACATTGAAGATATTGTTAATTTACAAATGTACTCACTCTCTCTCTGTTGTGTCCATCCAAGTAAAATTTAATCCTCTTCCTCTGTGGTCACGGTTGCCTAGTGGTCAAGATCATGGACTAGTGGATGGCGTGTCATGAGTTCGAGGTTCGTTGCCAATAGCCCTTGTATATATACCTCACATTCACCCTTCTTCCTTTCCCAATTATTAAAAGATCTGTAGAAATTCTGAAACTGACAATTTAAAGGCAGACTAAAGGGTTTGTGTTATAATTATGAGAAATTAATTATATGTTAAAAATTTTTAAAAAATATTGTTTTATGAAATTCTACATAGTCCATGTTATGGGACACTTTTAACAATTTTTAAAATCCGTACTATCTCTGTTCTAATTATGGAATATTATTTCATAAACTGTAAATCACTAAACTTAATCACTTAATAAACTTCACTAAGCTTATTTGTGAGTGAGGGTATGAATTGCACTAATAGTAATCAGCCTAGCAAAAATAACCCTTAAAAATCAACATTTCATGATAAAAAAATTTTCTTTCAAAATCAATTATAATATAATATCTTAATTTCAGTAAAATTTGACGCTATATTTTAGTCTTATTATCTATTATTTTTTCGCTGTGAATAACTCAGATAATAATAATTTTCTCTTCGTGTAATACTTGCATCTTATGCTAGTTAATTTATAGTGACCGTTAAACGTTATGCTTACAAAACCCTACTTACTAATATTTAGAATTAATAAAAGCTGTTCTTACATTCCATCGATTTGAGAATGCAACTTGGAACGCAGCGAAGACATCTATTTACTTGAAAAATGAGACAGATAACTTTCTCGACCGTAATATTGGAGACTAAACGGAAATGCAGCAGCTCAGAACCGAGCTTAGTATTAGGAGGCTTAAACATTTGTACTCATTTTAAGAGTAGGATTAAAATTCATTTAAAACCGTGAGAGTTATAGAAAGTGTAGAGCATTGAGAGTTCTCATCAGTTTATCAAAGTGCTAGTCAAAGTTCTTGATTGTCGCAATTAGAAGGGGTTGGTACATATGTAGTGTAAATTAAACACAAATGTGTATTTCGACGAAATTTAATCGCAACCATAAAAAGACATTCTTTTTTTCGTAAATGTGAAAAGAGATATTACCATTTAGCTGTAGGGAGTGAAAACTAAGTAGTTGATGTTAGACAAGTCTCAAATGAAGGACAGTTTTCGATAAATAAATAGAAAGAACATTCATTGAATCGATGTATTTACAGATAATGTCACTGGCACTAAGTAATTTGTTGAACTTTGATACGAATCGAAAGCGGCATGTATAATATTTGTTCAACACTCTGCTCATTATTTATCAGTCGGGTCTGTCTGGAAAGATTTGTATATATTAGCTTTTCCTATAAAAATCTGTTGGAAATAAGTAGTAAAGTAAGCATATGGAGTTGGTAATTCTACAAAGAATGCAGAATGTTGTTCTTTGCGCAGACGTTGATAAGAAGCCCAATTATGTAAGAACAGTTCTTATATTCAGTTTCCTACTTAAATTGCCTTCATAGAAAAAGAGCACCATTATCCTTTAAAAAAAATCTTTTTTTTTAGACCTTAGTAGTGCGAAATCACTCTTGAATATTCTGTTTTATTTCATTTTCGATATCTGAAAGTAACTTACATAGTTGTAACTCTTCGAGCTGGATCGTTTAGTGTCCAGTTTAAATTGCCTTCACTAAAGTTATCGTAAACGCGCTTCTCTTTTGAAGTTAGGAGCATAAAAACCTTGTATGAGAGTTTCCATACTTTATGAAGTTTGTTGTTATCAGGGCTTCGAACCAAAACTGAACCGAAAAAAATATATCGGTTTATTTCGGTTTGATATATCTTCAGTTCTTTTATTACTGTAGAAAACTTATCAATATTTTCTAATTTAACGTCAACCATATAGTTAATTATCATCATTACATGTACATTGCTTCTCGATTTCCTGTTTTTATGTTCATTAGTACTGTTCTGTTTCAGTTTCGTATGGAACTACTTGTAGAAGGCAGGTTTAATTCAGATGAATGAACTAGATGAGAGACTTTTTAAGAATAAGAAAAGTATCAGTCTTGAGTTAAATTTTTCGCATATCAGCGGGCTATCCAGGGATGTTTGTATAGACTGTTTTGACAGACAAACCAGAATCAAAAAACTAGTTGCCAAATGCGATTTTGATAATGGATAACAATGCCAATGCTCGTCGTTCTCTGCTTACCGCTCGTATCGTACGTGCTGGTTAATAGTATCAATTGACATAGTGTACCAATTAAAAAAAAAACAATCTAAATTTTGATAGAATTAAATTTTTTGTTTATGATAGAACTATATTTTTAGTACAAATAAGAATACAGATTTAAAAAAAATTTCAAGAACTGAAAAGAAAACCGTTATTTCTGGCGGAACGAAAACCGGAACTGAACCGATTTTTTTTAGTAGAACCGGAACGAAAAAAAATTACGGTTCAAAGGCCTGTTAGATATCATGAAAATCACCGATACAATTATTTCTCTATTGAAATATTCTCACTAATACTGCTATCTGTTATTTCCAATGCAACTGTTTGTTAAGCAACAATCCCTTGAAAAAAATGTCTCTAATTTATGTTTTACTAAATATTTTATTTTGTTTGTTGAAATACCTTAATTTGGTGCTTTAATGTTTAGCAATTTTGTAGCAAAAATTAAAATCTGTATTTGATAAAATCATAAAAGACAATCTTACATGCTTTGTAATGTTTCTCTTTAACTAAGACAGTTAAATTGGCCTCAAGTTCCCGTCTGAGAAGCGAACTTGGATTTAAATAAGTGATATTTAGTTCCGAATTTTCTAAGCGGAGATGCTCTGAATTCTTTTAGGGAAAGACAATGCCCACTGGGCTTTCAATCGATCAAATTTTGTTGAAGAGCGTACGCAATCCCATTGGAGCATCTTTCACAGTTTCCCAAAACTTTCTTTGTTTTGAGACGTATTTCTTTGAACGTCAGAACGATTGAAATCCTTATTTCGAAACAACTCTGTTTTTGAAGGAGAAATAATATTTTTTTTTCCATCTAGAATGCTTTGAATGTGTAAAATAATCAATTGATCTTATCGATTTCACGAAAGCTAGTAATTGAATTGCAAAGAATTCATTATTAGATAACGATATTATAATCCCGAATTATTTTTTTTCCATATAAAAGTATTCCTCTGCAGTTAATACTATGATGCATAAGAGAGCATAAATTCGACTGTACTTTAATTACTTAAGGTATCTGACTACGTTCGGAACCATGATTTTACAAAAGCGTTGAAGGAATATTATTTTTGATATTTAGTGTCACTTGAATTAGAATATGCATATAAAATTGTTTTAAGAATATTATTACTTTAAAAAATTATTTAAATGTAGTTTTTTGGGGGCAAAAAAATAAAGAAAAAATAACATATTTTTTAAACATTGTCCTTTTATGGAAAATACTTGTATAATAGTAATATTTTGCTTGTATATAACTAAGACTTCTGTACATAAAATTTTGAAATATATGATAAAAAGAAAAGGATTTATTCATATTTTCATACATCAGAGTAAAAAATTTTTTATTATATCACTGGTTATTATTTCAATTGACAGTTGCTCTGAAAAGAAGGTGAATTTTTCAAAAGTCTTTGTTCAGGCTTTGTAGAGAAGTAATAGCTATATATAGGCAAAATATTATTATTATAGAAGAGTATTTTCTATAAAAAGAGAATATCTTGAAATAATGTCATTTTTTTCTTTATTTTTTCTCCCCCTCCAAATTTTTTTTTTATTTGAGTAACTTTTTATTGTAATATTATTCTTAAAACTATTTTATACGTACAGTCTAATTCAAGTGACACTACGTATCAAAAATTTTATTCATTTATACACTTTTGCAAAATCGCCTTTTCTAACGTAGTCTGTAAGCTTATTATTCTAATATTATTAAATTGTCTTCATTTAACGGAGATAAGAGATAAAGCAGAGTTTCGGAAATCATTCTTCACCTTGAAGAGGAAAATGTTGCACATTCTTGCTTATACAATACATATTATTTTCCAGAATTTCGACATTGATGTATAGAAACGGTCTCTCTCTTCAAAGGAAAATTTTCTTTATTCGCATTTGCCACAACTGAGTGAAATGTACTTCGCGGGAAAAAAAAGCTTTTCTTTTAAAAAGTTTCTTTCTGTTTGGAAAGGAAAATGCATTACTCTAAAAATCTAAAAGCTTTTTTATTTGCTCTTAATTTTATACAAGTTCGCGTGAACCATTACAAATTCTGAATAAAAAAATAAACCTAATTTTAGTGACCCCCTTCCCTCATCTTTTCTATGTGTGCCTGCTATTTTTTATATATAAGTTTAACTTTAAATATATACCCAAAAATAAATACCGTAAAATCGGGCGTTTAGCGCGCACCGCCGTATACCACGCACTTACACTTTCAAGCTGCAATTTTTAATTTTTAGGCATAACACGCACCCCCTTTGTTACAAAAAAATATGAAATGTACGTGCGCAGTGGTTCTTATGTTTTTGAAATCATTTATTCAATGTATTATTCTGAGCTGTAGAAAAAAATGGTTTACTTTCTAGAACTACAACACTTAAAAATAAACAGTATTTCTTTTAAGGAAACAGTATTTTTATATATGTAGAAGTATAGTTTTTCCTATGCTCATCTTTTTATTATTATTATTATTATTATTATTATTATTATTTAAAGCTCTCATTTTTATACCGGGCGTATAACGCACACCCGTAAACTTCGATCTTATTTTTTGTGTTACAAGTTAGCGTGATACGCTGGAATTTACGCTAAAAATATAATGGAATAATTGTTCTACATACATAGTGTGTTTTGATTCGTTAATACAATTAAAATGGCATTGAATCGGGTTGTGTCATTTTGAAATTTTGGGTCCTTTCTCTTATTGAAAATGATTGCTTTTGGACATAATAATATAACCTAGACTAAGCAAAATATTTTGAAAGTGAGGCTTGTTTGAATCTCCTTTTCTACAATTTATTTATTTTTTATTAGTTACGCATTCCGAGCCAGAATACCTGTTTCCATATATTCCGGATAATCTCGGTGAACTTGCGTCTTAATTTATTTTCATATATGTTACAGTTCAACTTCTCTGGGGTTTGTGATGTCTATTTCCATCACAGATCCCAGATATTATCCATCATCTATCTTGGTTGATACAAATTTTAGTTGGGTATAAAATCATGAATCAGAAACTCCAAGCATCTGAATACTTTAAAAATTAATGGTTTTTAAGAATAAGTTCAATGTTGCGTTAGACACAAGATTTTATATTCTTATGGTGATTTAATCGAATATATAGTATTGCCTTTGTAAAATTTTGATGCATTTCTCATTGGATTATGGCCACGGTTGCCTTGTAGTCATGATCGTAAACTCGTGGCCGGCGTTTCTATAGAGTCGGTAGGATGGAGCCCTGGTGTCATTAAAGACCCACGTCTTAAAAAGCCTGATGCACATTAAATATGTTGAGGCTCAAAGTTGAAGAGAGGGGTGCGAACTCAGGTGTCGCCCTCATCACTTGTCTGGGAATCAAAATTACGAGGTCAGTCGTTAATAGTCCTCCTGTTTCTTTGTTGTCTGATGTTAAGAAGTAATCCAGAAATTCTCTCAATGGTTAATCGGAATTCATCCTACCAGTAAAGCAATTGAGATATTACTCACTTTGTACAATTCATGCACTGAGTGTCTATTTAGATGCCGTGTTTTTGTATATTCTGGCTGCAGTAAACTCATCTGATGCCGTTCTTCCACTCAAACTACAATCAATCAAAAATAGTTGTAATTTGGGCAAATACTTGTTTTTCTGTTCCTTCTGTTTTTCTTTTCCTATTTCGGGTTCCCGAAATAGTCGTAGAACTATTGCACTTAAACTTTATACCAAAATTCTGAAAAGCAAAATAATAAAAAAAAATATTGTAATAATAATAATAATATAATATTTCAATAAGTGAGAGATCTGAAGAACATGCTAGAGAGAGCAACAGTCTAGTACCCTCTGTGTCGAGATAGGTCAGGACACGACAGGTAACATACGGTCTTGCTTTATCTTGTTGAAGGATGACATCTCTGAGGTTTTGATGCCACAGCCATTGGCTTTCAAATATGAGAATGTAAGGCTAACTGTTCAGATTATCGGTTACGTGAACAAGAGGTGTCCGTTTCGTGTACCAATGCCTCTGTTAATACTGTCGCACTATGTATAAGGCCCATATGACGATATCGAATGCAAGCGGGCCACGCGTATTTTCCTCAATGCTTACAGACACAGATGCGTCCATCATGATGCTGCATGCAGAACCGAGATTCATCTGGAATGACGAAAGTGGTGTCTCTCCTGTATCCAGTTTTGTTGTTGGGAGCACTACCGTCGCCGCGCGTCTATATGCTGCAGTGTCAAGAGAAACACAATAATAGTCGCCTTGTAGACATCCCATGTTGCTCCGCATGTCGTAGCATTTTCCGTGTGGATGTTTTTCGTGCTGAAAACAAGCCTGCTTTCTGATCGAAAGTCTGTTATGTGACTGAATGATCCAGCAAGGTCGAGCTGAGAACATGTTTGTGAACATGAACATGTCGAGCTGAGGATGTTAGTAACGGAAGTGGTTGAGATCCGGCATGGAGTTCAATATGATCCTCCTGAACCCATCGATTACATATTCGCTTGACGGATGGATTCTGCAAAAAAACAAGTAGTGATATCGCGAAACGATAAACCACACTTTTGATAGGCCATGATCCTGGCACTATGCAACTCCGATTGTGCTGGTAGCCGTTTCTTCTTATATGAGAGACATTATATTATTTTCTCACAGACAACTAAAATCAAACGCGATTTCAAAATGAGAAAACCGGTGTGTAACTTTCCTTTCATACAGAATTTGATGTACCGTTTCCCCCTCCTGTACATTGTTCAATTGCACTTACATGTTAATCATTTGCAGATGCCAGCATTTTCTTGCTTTCATGCAATTTGATGTTTTTATAGTTCTTTCTTTATGGTGTTGCAATTCTAATGGCCTGCAATATATATATATATATATCAGTAGCGCACACAGGGATTTCAGGGGTCTGGGGTTGAAAGTTCATCAGTCTTGTATTAGTCTTGTCTTGCTATTTTTGATTTTGACGATTTTCAGGAACAAAACACAGTAAAAAACTAATTATTGAATAAATAATTAGTATTAATTAATAAAATTAATCATTAATAACAAATATTTAATTAAATTTTACGTATTATATACTTAGAATTTTAACTAATCGGGAAAAAAAAAATCAAGGGCTTTGGGGGGTCCGGCCCCCCCGGGCCCCCCCCCCCCCCTTGTGTGCGCCACTGATATATATATATTATACCTACCTTTTGGGGTAACATTTGTTTTCAATTAAGAATTGAAAATAAATTAACAGTTAAATACACTTTTAAAGGAGATTTTTTTAAAAAAATTTTGTTATATGAAACTTTAAACAAATTTGTGTGCGTGTGTGATAAATCTGAAATTTATTATTCAGTCAAAAGCTTCGTATTTTATAAAATCTGTAATGTGCTTCTTTTGTTTTTATATCTTTTAGTTTACTATTTAACTTCAGTGCCTGTATATCATTGAATTTTTCATAAGCTATTATAATTTTAGTTTCAACTGTAAGCACACAGAAATACTTTAATCTTAAATATGTAAATAATGTTACCGAAAGAGCAGCCATAGTATATTCTAAATTAAATGCATTTATTTATAGAAACGGGATTTTAACTTTGGACATTTGTGAATAATTAATCAATAACTTGTTTATCCTGCAACCATTTGCTTCAAGACTTTCAGTTTACCAATGTGCTATGGATTGGTGAAGTCTCAAATAATTGACTTGGATGTTATGTATATAAACCATCCTTAGGAATATATTGTGGAATTTATTATAATCCTCTTGCATTTGTAAGCCTCGTTTAAACTCGAACCACACAAGAGTAAAAAGATATTGTATGTATATCATGTATGATTAATGATGTAAATTGTTGTGTTTAAGTAATGGTGTATGTAAGGACTGTCGAAGTTCGCCTATTATTCAATTGTGCGTGTGTTTGTGTGTTTTAAAAAAATGTTCTTTTCCGCCCCTAAAAAGAAAAACTATACGTACGCTACTGCATTCAAGTATATGCAGGTGACTGTTTAGATTTTCTTCAAAATTCTATTTCTTGTCATACCTTATTTATGCGTAATATTTTAATGTAATGGATTAAATTATTATACAGTTATATTTTTATACAATGAATCATTTAATTTAAATACGTTAAATTTTTAATTAAAATCAATCCAAAAACATTTTTTGAAAAAAGATTTTAATTTAATGTTTCGATAAAATTTTTGTTTTCATTAAATGGGGGTTGGATTGTTAAATTCCTCTATCCCATAAAAATTCAGTGAAAAAAGGATTTTTTTATGAAAGGTTTTCCTTTCCCCCCTCTATTAATTGCTCTTGGGTATATCAATCAAAAATATTTACCTAAATAGTGTATTTTATTGTGTATTATTATTGTTGATTCCTCAAGCTATCCAAATATGCATTTTTTTTAATACCCCATTTTACAAGTATATTTTGTACTTGGACAGATCTTTTATTATAATCTACATTCTTTTCTCCTACAATTCAACTCTTCCCCCTCCCTTTAATATCAAATTCTTTAAAAACTCTCAGTATGAGACGGAAGACTGTCTGTTTATACAAATCAGTATAAGTGAATTAGATGTTAGATTGTTTTGGGGATTTTCCGATTTTATATATATGATTTATAAAGTAAATTACTGTGAATATAATAACATTAATTTGTATAAAAAAATGTAGTTATTAAAAATAAATCAATCGCTTATTAGTACAATTTTCATTAATTCTTAATTTTAAATTTATTAATACATAATAAACAAAAGAATGTAATGACGAGAAGTAATATATGTAATTAAATGTGTGTGTGGAAAAATACTCTTTGTATTTTGTAAATAATTTTGTATCCCTTTACGAAAGAAGTATTTGAAATGTGTTCTAGAAATTTTACTTTTATGTAATTCCTTATTCGTACTTTGAGAACTTCTTAAAGAGATTCTCAGACGAAATTTCGAGAATGTATTTTAATAAAGAATAACTATATTACAGTTCTATTGTTATTGTAATAAATATTTTTTTATCAATAGTTAAATTTCTGCAGGTTTATAGAAAAACATTATCTCTCACGTCGTTCCTATCAGTGGTTTAGTAATTTTGGAAATAGGTTCTTAGCTGCGCAAATAATGGAAGTTAAGATAATTTGGCTGTGGTTTGGCGTTTTTTTCTGTGCTTGCACTCCAAGTTAAATCTGATTTTGTTCATGTAACCATTTCTCTGAGAATTTTAGAAAGGCTCCTTTGGCTGATCCAATAGCGAAAACGTTAACTGTTGCGGTTGATCCATTTTTACTGAGCATCTCCATATAAATAATTATAAAATGCTTATTCCCGACCATAATTTAAAGCAGTGATTCCCAAAGTGGTCTATATGGACCCCCAGGGGTCTATGACGACCTGCAAGGGGTCCACGTCAGCAAAAAAATAATTTGGGGGTCCATGAGGTGTAAATAGGGGTCTACGATAGTTTCTCTCATTAAACCAAATCATAACTTTAATTTTAAAAGGAAATTTAATTAAGTGGGAACCAAACTTATGTATTTAATATATTTATTTACTGAATTGAATGAAGTTAATTTGAAGTTACAAGGCGACAGCATAAATTTTATTAAAATGAGAACCACATTTCAGCCTTTTTTTGCCAGAATTAAGCTAAAAAAGTATAATAATGGACGTTGCAAATTTTCCCAGTTTCTCATTTGTCACAAACAGTCCACCAGGAAAAAGACGTTTTAACTTACGCTCAACATTTAAATGCCCTTTTTTTCATATTTTGAAACGAGTATTGAGAAGGCTTTGAATATCGTAATACCACATTGGGCAATGAATTCAAATGATCGCTTTGAAAAAAAAGAAAAACATGTCAGTTTACAAGAATTAGGCACTAACGAAGATCTTAAAGTAAAGTTTAGAAACGAATGTCAATAATTTTGGCTTTAAAAAGATATACCAGTTATTTATTCCATATTATGGAATATCTTGAAAAAGCCTTTAATTTTCCAATTGATAAAGAGTTAGAGTGCGCTTGCCAATCTCCAACAAAGAAAGAAAGAAGAAAAAGACTGGACACTATCAATCGAGGATATATTTAGAGTTAAAACCTGACAAGATTGATGTCAAATGTTGAAAATTTTTCGTTGCATCCCCAAATTCATCCCCCCACTAAAGGCATTTGTTTGTTGCTCAGTTATTTGATCTATTATTTAAATTTTATTTTAATTAATTAACATGTGTTTTCTTAACTGTTAAACACTATACTTCACTGCAGTTAAAAATTTAAATCCTGTAAAGGAAGTCGCTCTATACCTGCTGTCAAAAATAAATTTAAGTTGATGAATTTGCAAAAATTTAATATAAGGTAAGTAGGGGTCTACCCCAAACCGAAAATCCTGTTAAGGGGGGTCTATGAGGCAAAAAAGTTTGGGACCCTCTGATATAAAGGCTGTAATTCTGTCGCAATTTTTTTTCAAAGTTTTTTCTTTTAATTTTTGTTTTTCGTAAATAACATAAGATTTTGTTAGTTACATTATCGTAATCGGCGTCCGTGATAGTCTTTTTATTTAAAGTTTATATTTTAAGTCGATCCCCCGCTCATTCGAATGAGACGTATCGAAATTTGTATAATTCTCAACAACGTTACTTGATCAAAGGAAAAACTGCTTTTTATAATACTTTTTTTTTTATTAACATTCCTATATAATTTTCAGTTTTTGTCAGTCACGTTAATTTTTTTAATGCTATTTAGTATTTTTTATGCTTACGAACACCAAAAAAATATTTAACCCCTTAGCGTGATCGAGTTAATTCGATCGAACTGTGCATAATCGAGATAATTCGTGCGGAATTAATTGTACTTTATGCTGCTGTAATTTTCACACTCGAATATAAACGATCGCATCTGAACTCATGAGGCTGAATGCGATCCGTCGTCGTAATTTCGTAAATTTAGATAAATATTTTTAAAAAGTATTCTTTCATTTACTAAACATCTACATTTTGAACGCATTTGTTTTATATATATAAAAAAATTAGGTGGAAAAAAGTGTAGATTTCAGAAGGAAATTAGTAGAAGGACTTATACAAAGTTATCATACCAATAAAAATATTAAAGAATCGGTGTATAGACTTTTGAAATTCTACGATTAACGGAACGTCATTTTATCAGTTTTACTCCACTAACATGAAAAAGAAGTATAAATGAAGTATATTGAAAAAATAATAAATATTTTTACTGATAAAAATATGTTTCTTCGAAATAGCTATTCGAAAAGAAAGATTATAGAAGTCGATGTACGTACAGGATTGTAATATGCAGCTCTTATCTGTAATGCGGATTTAAAAAAATTATGATTGATTTTTTTTTTTAAAATTTTTTTTAGTATTATTATTAATTTTCGCCAAAACAATGTACTATTTATTTATTGCCGGGATCCCTCCCCCCTAAATAAATGTTCGTTAAGGGTTAATTTTCATCGCTAATGTTAAAAAAAATATTCTTGTATTCCACGTTCCATATTAACATATGAAAAGAAGTGCTGTGTGTTAAATGTATTTTAATGAAACCCCTGTCTTTTATCGAATTTAACCTTCTGTATCATCTTTGATATGTCTTCACCATGGTTTGATCGCTCTGAAAATGCGTTCTAATTTTGAAAAATATTTACCTCGGGATGTCTTTTTACATCTGCAGACCATACCTGTTGCTGGAAAATTTGGTTTGGCCTTTGAGATGACATTCTCCTGTGTGTGAACTCGGGAAAAAAAATTAATTCTCTCCCACCTTTTCATTAAGGTTGTGAAGGGGCTTTTTCGCTTTAATTGCATTTTTATTTGCATTTCCTTGAGTAAAATAAGAATAGAAGGTTATATGACTTAAGGGGTGGGGTGCAGAGAATAAAAATCGAATTCTATTGGGGAATGGCCATAGTGTTGGATGGAACACGAGTACGTGGATCACGAAGGAGCAGAGGCGGTCCTAGACGCACGCATGCGCTCCGATCCCAACTTCCCGCGAGAGAAATTTTGGCTGGCCGACTGTTTCAGAAGAGCGTTCCGTCCGCTCACCAAATGGACCGTGTCCACTTCTTTAATCCCGCTAAATCCGGAATAGAAAGACCGTGGGCGGTCATTTTGAAAATAGGCCATCGCGACATAATTTCGGACAATGTGTGAACTGAACAGCGGAGAGAATTTTTTCCCGCGAATTTAAGATTCAATTTGTCTTTGACTTTGTGTTAAAAGCGAGGGGAAAAAAGTTTGAACTTGAAAGCTAATTTAACAATATATAACAGCTCTTTTCGGGTTATCTGTTATGTTTTTGGAAAAACTGAACTTGATTTCTACGGTATAAGAACATTTGCTGTATCTAGAAGGTGAACTTATTGAAGTATACCATTTTTCTACTTGCTCTTGCTATTTGTGAAATTTTTGACAGCTTTTGTGCTGAACATAGTGTTATGCCGATGGCATCGTCTTCGGCACGTTCGTGGATGTCGGATGCTGTGGCTGCTATCATGAACCGAAAGTTTGTCCGGAGTTTCAGTGAGCGGCTCGCCGGATCTCGCCGGCACAGGAGAGCCTTGCCACGAGCCGACAGGTGGTGGTGGAAAATCCGGAACACAAGGCTTTCTGGTAATGTAATTTGTTCCTGATTTTCATTTCAATTTATGTCCAAGACTGCCATGAAATCTGAAATTGAATTAATGAAAAACAAAAATAATAAATAATCGTTTTTCTCCCTTCCTTCCCCCCTTCCAAGTTTTGAATTATTATTCCCATGGTATGTTTAACTTTTGATGAAAAATGTAATAATTTTTATTCTTAATTTTAGTTTTTTAATCATTACTTTTGATACTTTTTTTTATAACAAAACGGTTTTGTTTAAAATGTAATGCAATTTTTATTGAGGTATCTGTGATTTCATGGCTCATGGGCGTTGGAAATATGTTTCCATTATTATATACGTAAATGAGTGGCAAAATTGTGTGTTATGCATGGTTCAATTTCAAAATTTGAAATGATTGCTGAAAATTTTCCTTGTTCAAGTTTTATTTATTTTAGTATTAGATCTTTTTCTTTTCCTTCTTTTAAAAAAGTTTAAATGTTAAAAGTCCGATATGTAAAGCATACAGCTGTGTAAAGCAAACAGTTGTTTTCCTTTCAAAAATTTTTACCCTTGCGAAATTTTTTTATTGGTATACAAAAATTCTGGTATTTTTCGACTTTTTCAAAAATCTTAAAATCTTTTCTTTTTTATTTTTTTAAAAAGTATTTTTTTAAAAAATTAAAAAAAAAAAGTATTACGAGTTTTAAAACGCGATACAAATACCTTCATCTATTTATTAAGTGTATTCTTTGAAAATGCGTAGTTTGATTTACGTGCGTAGTTTCTTTCCTTTTTTCAAAATGGCTGCACATAAAATTCTGCTGGTGGTTTTGCATTGGTTTATTTTTCAAATATTCAAGTTACAAGTATTAGAAGTTTGTGTGTGGCTCCAAATTAAAATATTATGTACTCATTTCTAAAATATTTTTATTTATATGAATGTATCCACAAATATGACAGAGTAAGGCTTTCGAAATATTTTGAGGCTATGACCTTGGAAGCATATTTTCTGCATTCGTTTTCTATCTCACTCTCCTCTCTTTTTTTTTTTACTTATTAACTCCAATGATTATATGTGTGGTGTTTTTTTTTTCCCACTTCTTAGTTCTTAAGTTCACAAGTGATTTCAAATAATGTTTCGAAAACTGTATATCATTTAATTTCAATGATTGTAAAAAATAGACATATTTTCTGTGTAAAAATATGTATTACTGATTTCTTTTACTATTTTGATAAATAATACTTATTTATAATATTTTTAAAAAGTTAAGGATTATTAATATATTAATTGATTTTATTAATTGCTTAACTGTTAGTGACATTTTGGTTATCTACAAAAACGTAGATCCTTCTCTTAATATAGTTATGACTTTTGAAAGACTAGGCATATTTTTCTAATTTTTTTTTATCAAAATAGCTATATGGCAATTTAAATATTGTAAGCTTTTCTCAAAAAAATATTATTAAATATTAAAATATTCTAAGAATCAAGGATGTATTGCATCTTCTTTTGAAAAGCTCAATATTTTGTTATTTGAGTACATGAAATTTAAATTGAGTTATAAAAGAGAACGTTTTATCCTTTCTCTACTTCTTTTCTAACTCTCAATCGATGAAGTACTTCAATTGATGAACAATTGCTTCTCTTTCGTTCGGCTAGTTAAAATTTATCTTATGCTGAACTGGATATGAGGGGGAAAATGGGATCAAATCCCTGCTGAAATAATTTACATTCCCAATTACTTCACCATCTCTTCCATGTTTCGTTTTATTTTAATAATCGCCTGCTTTTATATATAAATTTGTATTTTTTTTAAACTGAATCTGGATGTCACCAGTTACTCTTATCATTAGCTGTAAGACATTGGTATTTTAATTCAATGTGATGGATATAAGCTTTCAATTCCAGAAAATTCACTGATTATTTGAAATCTTTTGAAGTCCTTTTAATTTATCTGAAATCTATAAAGTTTTTTCATTTTGGAATGGGTTTTTTTTCAAACTCGTTTAACTTTTCTGTTGGCTTAGTCAATGTGTGTGTTTTAATCATATTATGATATTATAGTTACTGAAGGTGTTTGAATAGACCGTAAAAAAGAGTAAGCAACGACAAAATGAATTCAGTTAGGTAATGTTTTCTACATCAACATCAAGTATAAATAAGGAAAATAAAATCGAAAAAATGTGTACGTGTGTGTGTAAATTTTCCAATTTTCTATTAATTTTTCGAATACTTTTGTTATGAATGTAATGTCAAAAAGTAATCCTTGTGGTATACTAATTCATTGTTTAGAATTAGGACAATTGAAAACGTGAAAGAGTTGAAGCCGGAAATATAATTGAGAAATACAGGAAATACTATAAAAATAAAAATGTCTTCCGAAGTAAATCTTTTTTTAAAAAAATGTACATCGTGTATAGTTTATATAAGAATACTACCATTACCATACGTTTAAACCCTTTCGTGATAAGTATTAAGTTTAAAATTTATCCATTAAAGTTTACACTATAAAATATTTTGTATATATATATATATATATAATTTTTTTTTTTTAAAAAAAACTCTTTTTCTTGAAAGTATGCAAATATTTTGGGTATAAAAAGCAACGTTTGAGCTTTACATTTATTTGCTTAGTCAAATTTTAAAAAGTATGTAATAAAATTTAGATTTTATATTAACCTCAAATACTGGTTTGTTGAATTTCTTGACTGTCTTTTTTTAACTGAATGATACATTAAACTTATCTCCTAAACATATAATATAAAATAGCAAAATTTGTATTATAAAATATTTCTTAATGTTTTACTTTAAAATTTTACTACTGTTTAAATTTTCCTTCAGTGATTTTTTGCAGTGTCATTTAATTCCATATCTGTGTTTAAAGATTAACTATTAAAGTATTATTCTGCTAAACACACACACAAACTCCCCAAAACCATCAATGATCTTTTGATCATTTGATCAAATTTTTGTATCTCCCTTTTAAGCAATAATAAGACCTCATACCCATTTCAAGTAAATTTTTATATCTGGCAGATTGTAATCCCTACTTATCAATAGATATATAAATATCGTTTTTCTTCTCTTTCGTATCATTTCTATTAAAACTCACATTAAATCATTGAAATTACTCGTTTCATTCAGCATAAAGCCCCAGTCTGTCTTTAAAATTACTTTGTTCAGTTCAAAAGATGTATTTAAGAATATTTATGTGTTCTCACCGCGGTATATCGCTGTTTAAATGAGAGTTCTTCATTTCCTTAAATTTTATCCCTTTATTTTGTAACTCCTAATTTGTAGATGTAACAAAAAAAAGTTCCTTTTCAGTTAACGAAATTCGTACTCAATTGATTCAGTAAATGAATAATCTGTTTAAATTGTCAAGAAATATAGTTCGCTCAACTATTTGATCTCGTATCGCTTCCATTAAATCTTCTATTCACTTCCTTATGAAAAGCCTTTCTTTAAACGCTCTGGACTTCCGTGAATTGTTTTAAATAGTTAGTGTAAATGTAAATTATGTGGAAATACTTCGTTCATATAGTTAATTTAAGGTAAAACCAGACTAAGCTATCCAACTACCCTAAAATCATGATTTTTTTTAAAAAATTGACCAATTTCTTTTTTTATAATTTTACTTTATAGCTTTTATTATTTTATTTTTTATTTTATTGTTAGCTTTATAAAAATACCAAGTTTTTTATTTTCCATTCACTGGAACAAAAACTACAAGTGTCCGTAACTTTACATAAGATGTCAAACTTTAAAATGCGTTTAATTCGAAATGT
>BMAV01022243.1:87183-117811 GCA_019973955.1 Trichonephila inaurata madagascariensis | reverse complement strand
CATGAACGGTTAAAGCTCTCATTTCATTTATCTTGTTTAATGGTGCTGAATGAGAAACACTTGGAGAATTCTCGATTTTTTTTCAGTACATATTGCACCGTTACAAATAATATTAACTCTTAGCAGTGAAGGGTATCTAATGTAACATACTTGCGAGTGGGTGGAAAGTTGTCTAAATTTTAACATAAATGTAACAAAAGAGAAAGGAATGAAAAATAAAATATTGTTGCCGACGCATAAATTGTACACATTATACTTTCCGCCCACTTTGTCTTAACAATTTTAGAAATGCTTGTCTTTTTCTAAAAATTTCCAATTAACTCTTTAAAAATTAAAAAAATAAGTCTGAAGCACAGTTAAAGTAATTTTAGTCAAGTTTAAAAATGATTTTTTGCGCAATAATAGAGTTTATGGGAGATTTTAGGGGGGAAAGAGCAGCTTTTTATCAGTTTATACCTCTGCGTGGGCTTCAAAAATGTTATTATTCTGCAATTAATATTTTCATTTGTTTCAAAATCCACTTGTGAATTTCGAATTGCATTATTTTCTTCGAAATAAATTAGTATATAATTTCTCATTAAACCTTTCGTAACATAAAAAAATTAATTAATTGGATTTCATTTATAAAATATAAAAGTAAGTTAAATGGGGTTAATCAATATTTTATATAGTAGTCTGTTATACCATTGAAAGTGCATTTTTATATACGAAAATATCTTAAGTATTTTTCTGTAGTCATTTCGCGGTTTCCTGGTTGCTTCCTGGAGACCGCGAAACAAAAAATAAATAAATAGTTAAATTTCATATAATTGGAATTTGATCCATTCTATAAAAAGGATTTTTCGAGTTTAAAAAATTGGTGTAAAAGTTAGTAAAAAGGCTAGAAAAATATTTAACGAGTTTGCAAGTTAAATATTTAAGGAAGAGTTAAATATTTAACTATATTTAATGAGTTTTTCGTCTCATTGTCTTCGTGCTGTTTAGTTTCTCTCTGTTAGTAATAGCATTGTATTATGTGCTTGAGAGGAAAGTAATATTCTGAATGTATATATTGACATATGGAAAAGGAATTCGCTGAAAATGTGTATTTTGTAAATCCAGTGTTTTGTTAATAAATAAGTGCATCGCGCGCGAACTGCAATACGTATCCTTTAATTGAAAATAACCTTAAAAGGGGAAACCAAGTACCACTCCCTTTAAAATTACATTGAATAACCATTTTTATGAATACTCTGATGATACTTAGCAGGAATATTCTTTGAAATCCACTCTTCCGAGATATATGGCAGCACGGGTTCTATGGTGAATATTTTAGCGGGGAAGGCGAATAGTTTTATAACAGAAATCGCGTTTTCAGCGGATTGCGAAGATTGTCATTTTTGTCCCGAAAAAATAAGTAATGTCAAAAGGTAAGTGTTTTTTGTATGTTGATGAAGATCTTAGAAAAAAATTTGACTATTTAATTTAAGTAAACAGTGTGTATAATTAATTTTACAGTTGAATATCTTTAATTATTTAATTAGTTCTAACTAATTAAATTTCCCAAAATAGAGTATTTTATTTATGTATATCCATTAATTTTCAATGTAGTGATTAAAAAAAATATTGCATGAAAAAAACTGCAGTAAATCATAATGCGGTAGATAAATGGTTAATGGAAATATGAATCATGTCAAATCAGAAGAAATATAAAAAGAAAGCTATTAGCTTTTTAAAATATCCAAGTGTTTTAAAAATTATTTTAACTGTGAACCGTCGTAGAGAGAACCGCATATATTTAAAAACCATAGGAAATATATATATGAAAGGTCGTGGCGAGTGGTATGATTTTATACCGATATGATCATATTTATATTAGTGATGTTGTTATGGTTGCATTGATAAGGCAGTCTTTTGTTAGATTCGAATCCAATTTATTGCACTTTTAAACACCCACGCAAACACCTATATGGACGACACAACAAAGAACACCAAAGCAAAAACTAGCTGCGTACGTTTTCATGACGAGTGAAAGAAGCGGGCTGAATTTTCTAGAGAATCTCGGTTTTTATACAAAACGGCACCGGAAATACAAAAACTCACATGACTTTCGAGGACATCTCTTGTGATTGGTTGACATAGATCGAGCGATGTGGTTATGTAATGAATAATTGAAAAAACACTTGCATAATCCTGCAGTGTTAAAGTTACAGTTATTCCCGTTGTAGCTAATAATTAATTATTTAAGTAAGAGTCTTGAAAGGGGGGGGGGGGAAAAGACCATTAAAAATTAATAATTTTTAATATGAAATCAACGTGAATTATTACTTATATATATAATTTATTAATCTCTACTAGAGAAACGGTAATTATAGAAATTATTTGAGCACTATAGATGCTACAGTATTATAAGCAATGCTGTCTTAAGACAGCTTTTAATAATTTATATAAAAGTGGGGTTTAATTAGTTTTGCGGCCAGTCAACTTTTTCCTTTCTGTTTATAATACTAAGCGAAATCCTATTGAAAATAATGGATAAAAGTTCTAAATCCATTACAAGAAAAAGGTAACAACCTAAAATTGCATTCAGAAATGCATAGACCACGATGAATATATGTAGAATAAAAAGTGGATATATGTTTTTATTTCTTGAATAATAAACAAAACACGTCATCTTCGAAAAAGCAATTATAAAAAATGTTCTTATTGGGGATTAAATGAAAGCTTTCGAAAAGAAAATAGGATTTTTCATCTAATTAATTTAAAATGAACTTCATTGACAATATTCCACTGACAAAAGATAAAATTATTTTTTGTGCTTAAGAATCTCTTTTCCATTAAAAAATAGTCGACTCGTTCATGGAAATTATTTCTAAATGTTACCACATGCGCATATTTTGTTCCCTAATGGAAAAATGTTTAATTTTTTTGAAGTAATGCATAATTTATTTATCTATTTCCTTTTTTTATTGGAACATTTTAAGTTTCGTTCTAATATTATTTTCTTTCTAATTTCGAGAGGAAATGTAAATTAATTGAGACATTCTTATAATTTCAATAAATAAGGACCGTTTAAAAAGCTCTTCGAAGCATTATACTTCAATTTACTCATTTCAATAAACACGGCGTGTTTCATTTTAAGAGTGGGGAAAAAATCTCAAGGATAAAAAGTGTTTTTTTTAATTTTTGTTTGAAAAGTCAAATAGTATAAAATCCGTTCAGTGAAGTAACTTTTACTCGTATTTACTTCGAGTCTTGCCTCTGCCGAAATGTTTTTACCCTCTTTCGAAATTGTGTAGAATGTCACTTGTCGTTTACTTTATTTTCTGTCACTTTAAATTTCAGTTTTCTGTGCTTCTGGCTAACTTCCATTATATGTTTCGGAAAGTATGCTTTAGAAGGAAAATGTCATTCTTTCGAAGCATAAAAGTCTCTTGTCTTTTAAATTCAATTTCTTCGCGTATTTCTAAGTAAAACAAAGCGTTCCGATGCTAAAACTGGAGAATTCGACGTAAATTCCGATATCTCCATCAAAACCAAATATCAGATTTTTAGTACAAATATTATTTGAAACATCTCTATCACTGTACTGCAATTGAAAAATTCAGAGTAATTAAATTGAATTTTCAAAGAAATACTTTTTTTTTATTGCCGAAACTAAAATAAACTGTATATATGTATGCGAATTTTTTTTTCTCTTTAATTTGCCATTCTTTATATTGAAATGCAACAACATATTCCTTTCTTTTTTTTCCTGAATTTTTTTCTACATAAATTTATTCATTTTTGGAGAAAGAAAAATAATCCCATTTTTTAATTGTTTACCAAAAAACGTTTCTGGGGGAAATCTTTTGTAATTTTCTTTTGCGTTGGATCTGTTTTGGATTTTTACTGTGACATTTTTTTTTTTAATTCTTTTTCTTTTTTGAGTTTATTTTATTTATATTCAGCATTTTTTATTAAGTTCTTTTATTTGTCCTAATGATTTCTTTTATTCATTTATTTGTAGTAAACATTTCGGTTAAATTTTTATCATTAATACTATTTTGTTGCTATTTTCACATAGCTGATATTCTAAAGAACTTAACAAACGTATTCCCTCATTAAAATTAAATGCAAATGTTTTTTTTTTTTAAGCATCATTACACTTTTTCAAAAACTTTCGAATTATTAAAAATTAAATATCTAAAACATCTCGACTTTTAAACCCGTTCTAACTTACTTTCGACTATATGAATACGAGCTATTGGTAGACTGAAATCTTAAATTGTAAACTAAACATCCAGCTTGTTATATTTGTTCAGACATCATCATCGGATTCTGGAGAAGCGTGCAACTAATGGCTGCACATCATTAGTGACAAATGATGGTTGAAACACAATTAATTTTAATTGCTGTAAATGGCAATTTTCCTGTATTGATAGTGTTAGCAGATGTTTAAGATACGCCGTTACGTTTGTAGATTTGCGAGGTGCTTAAAATAACATGATCGGAAAAATGAATTGTAAGTTTATTTTTATTGTGTGTGTGTGTTAATTATAATTTGTTTCGGATTGCTTTTCATTTCTGCTAATTGGGCTATTTCTCTTGTATCTTTCTGTAACTTTCCAGAATTTTTAAAGTAAATAAAATTTAAGTCATTATACATTCGTAAAAGATTAACGCTGACAAATACCGTCATCTTTAGAAGATTTCTATAACATTTATACTCTTTTATAGTACGATGGGTGACTGGCAATGAAGAAAATAGTTCGAATGAATTTATTAAAATTGAAATATTTTGCAAGAAAAAATTGTGTTTTTCGGTATTATATCGGTTATTAAATTGCAGCCAATTTTTGTAAAGTGGTAGAAAGAGAAGAATTACCTCATGTAGCTCATTCTAAAACGTGTTCATTGCTAGTATATCGTACAAAGAAACTCAAGATTAGTACATACGATAATCAAACATAAAAAAAATGTGAAACATTTGAAAAAACTATAGAAAGTGAATAATTATCTCTTGTACTTCAAATTAAAGTATTAAATACTGAAATATTTTGCAAAGAAGCCTTGTATTAGTACGCCAGTCAGTTAAAGAGAAAATCAAGTGTGTGTGTGTTTGACGCAAGTGAAAAAAAATCTTTAAACAAAAATAAAAGGTTGTAGTTTCATAATATAATTTAAAAAATAATTACAGTATTAAATGCATAAAAATAAAGAAAAACGTTTTTTAAGCTAACGAATAGTAGGCATTGATTTAATTCACTATTTTGTGATAAAAATTATTATTATATATATTTATAGATTATTTTTAAGAATTTGAATGATGTAGCTGATGTTGAATTGAACTGTTTAATTTCTACCAATGACTTTTATTGCGTATAACTTAACTCATTTATTTACTTTTCCTTCAGAAATGCGTAAGTTAATCTGTTTTTTCACATACTCTGTAATGATATTCTCATTTAATACGTTATTAAAAGTTTTTGATAGATACATTAAGCTTCTGTTTTTCCTGTTTCATGATTATAATAAATCTTTTCCATTTAATAACTAATCCCCGTTTTGTTCAAAGGATAATTTATTGTTGCATGTGTAGAAAATTTTAAGTTATTAATGCTCACATTTCTTATTGATGTATTTTATGAACTGAAAATTCGATAAAGTAGTTTTCATTACGCGTTTTTACATTACGATCACCTTTTCTTCCTGCTCTAATACTGATATTATATAAATGACAGTAAGAAAAAGGAAAAAGATACTAATCCGCTTAATATGTGAGCAATTTACTAACGCTTTCAGAAAATAATTTCAGTTGCTATTCACAAAGAAAATACTAACTGAGAGCATTTTCTTTCAGATTTTACATTGGATATTTACTTTTTATTTCCCTTCGCTATTTTTGATATTGTGCCTTGAAATAAATTAACACTTTCCCCTCAAAGTTATTATAGATGTTTTGAAATATCAGAGGGTTTTTTTTTTTAAATTAAAATCCTAGATATTTTTAGTTCTCTGTTATCTTTTATTTATTTGTTCTTTCTATCCTTCTTTTTATAGATGTGTAAATAGAAATTTTTTATTCATTTTTATTCAACAATCACATTCCCTCATTAAGTTGCTTTATCTGAATTCAATTTTCTGAAAATCATAATAATAATTTAGAATTATTATTGAATATAGTACATATGTTTGTGTTTGTATTAGGCTTTTCAACCCACTTACTACTTAACAATAAACCCATTTTAATAAATTCCCTAACGAATGTGTGGCTTATAATAGAATTCTTGTATTAAAAATAAGGTGTTTATTTCAGTAATTTTTCCATTATAAATAAAACTTGTAATATTAATTTTATAACCTTTTGTTGTTATATTTTATATTAATCAAAAGTATACACTTTTTATTAAATCGAATGTGTACACTTTTTATTAAATCAAAAGTATACACTTTATATTAAATCAAAAGTATATTAAATTGAATATATAATATATATCTTTCTCATGAATAACTTGTCAACCCTTATAACTTTTTTCGAGAGTTATCGTTCTTTGAAAAGACATTAAAATAAACCACGCAAGGATTACGATAAGAACGTTATCCTTCAATAAAGGACACATCCTCACTGCATGATCCTTTATTTAATATTTATATTGGAAAAGTTTAGTTCTTAATAAAACTAGCACGGTTTAGAAACGCTGTACTTTTATCGAGAAAACAACAAAGAAAACTAGTATTAGCTAACGCGCGGAGCATCACACAACCATACCGTGAGATCTATAAGTAATAGTTGTTAAAATATTCATGTCTCTCTGTGTTAATTAAATTATTCCTGAACTAAACTCAGTTTAAAAATCTTCCTGTTATCACCCACTAATGTAAACAAATTTGTTAGTGGATTGGGGGGGCGGGGGGGGGGGGGTGTGGGGAGGATGGAGATCTGAACTTAAGAATAGCATGTAACGTGTTGCATGTGCAAATACATTAAAGCGCATTTCAGAGTTTTAAAAAAAAATCATTTATTTACTTGAGTTGTACGTAACAAAAAAATTTTAAGAACTAAAAAAGAAAGTTGATGAAAAGCTGAATTTTTTCAAAGTATTGGTAATTAAAATACTAATTCTATGTATATCCTTGAATCGATTCCGTGTTCTGTAGGTCATATATCTGTATTTGCTGAAATTGTTACAAGTGATATACTAATTTCGTGCATAATAATTTAATATTGATCTGTAAATTATCAAGTTAAATCGTGAGATTATTTTAAATATTTTTATTAATAAACTATAATTTTTCACATTGTGTGTGTTTGTTCTAATGGCTTTTAACTATATTGTTACATTAATTTTATAATAACTGTATTTCAGTACCTGCATTTAAAAAAAAATGTTTGAAGCATAATCTGTTGTATTTTCATCGGCTGAATATACTTATTTCATAATAAAAAAGTGGGCTACCTTATTATGTTATTTAAAACGTTGAGAGAGAGAAACAAAGAATTACTAAATTAATTAAAGCATTGGAATCCAACAGGTTTCAAATATAATTTCAGGAGAAAGAGCAGCTTGCAGTTCGGTTATCTGTTAAGCTTTGAACTAAGATAACAATAATTTCAGCATCCAGTGGAGCTTTCAGGTGACCTTAGTATCAGAAATGCGCTTGAAAGAGCATTTCTGAGCGCTACTGGTTTATATTACTGTGTTATAACTCATAATTAATATTTCATTAATGTTGTATTTGGTTACAGTGTGGATTCTGCAATAAATTGAATTAAATCGATAAATAAGTATTTCATTCTAAATTACTGAAAGCAGTGAAACTACTATTTACAATTTAAATTTTAATACTGTGAAATTTTCTAATTGTTGTCGATAAAATTAATGTCATTTTTTTAAAACAATTTAAAATCATATAGTGTTACCTATGAAAAAAAAAGTGCTCTATCACTAAATTTCACTGTGAGGCAAGCTTCAGAACACCTCCTTCTATTTCAGTAATAATAAAGAATTACATTAAATGGAAGAGTTAAGAAATTTTTGCGAGAAACATCCCATGAGAGTCGTAAGAAATAGGTAAACTTATATTTAAATTAATTGTTGCTTATTGTTCATTGTTTTCAAATTTGTACAGAAACGTGCTGAGGTAAAAGTCAATTTTTTTTTGAAAAATACGACGAACAGGGTCCAATTACAGAAAGTATTTTCATACAACAAAAATGTTCTAATTTTAATAAAGCTCGTATGTGTGTAGCATTTAGGTATATTTGTCGCGCATTACATTTTTTTTAAATGAAATAAAATAAACAATAATTTTTTTTCTTTAATATACACATTCCAAAGCTCATTTTATAAGTGACGAATTATAGAAATATATGTAGTGCTCCTCCATATGGTGAAATTAGAATATGTTATTACTATTACTTAACAGTAACTCTCTCTCTTCTTTTAACATTTAAAAGTTTTACTTCAAAACGCTGTAAATTTCTAATAATTTAGCTATGAAATATTTACTTCTTAACGTGATAATTACAAATATGAATTTATTTACGATGATTCTTAGTGATACATTATACAAACAAGTGTATGTTATTATTATCATTTATTTATTTTTATCGATTGTAACTGCAGATATTAATGCTTGAAAGATTAAAAACATACTTTAAATGTTTTAAGTATCGGTAATCATAATAAATGTGATATGCCTTTTTATGTGTGTATGAGATAGAAATGGTTTCTCGCTTTTGACTTTTTTTTTTTTTTTTTTTTGTTAAAACTCTGTGTTAAAATCCTATTATCTTATATCTTCAAGAAAATTACCCCTAGGAGAAATGTAGTAATTATCTTTCTCAAGAGGTTGTCTGTTGCAGATGTGCCCATTTTTAAGTTTTTTTTGTTTAAATGGTCTAATGGTTTTGTTTAATGTTTTTCTTATGCAACTTCCCCATACCTCTTCAGAGCGTTTTTAAGATGTTAATATTTCCTTCCATAATTATCTTTCCCTCTTATATTGCATTTAATACATTAACATTTATCGAAAATTGACTTTCTGTTATTACTGATGTTTCTATTTCTAAAGAGTCCAGAATCGAGATTTTCAATTAAGTAATTGAGATAATTAAGACCTTTTAATTTAACTGATGACTACCGCTCACAAAATTGTTGAAGAATATTTGGGAGCTTTTAATTTTAAATTTGTAGTCGTCGTTACCATTGCTTTGATTCAACTCTTTAATGAAAGGATATAAAGTACTTTTTTAGGAAGAGTTTTAATTTAAGATCATCCTCTTCAAAATTTAAGACGAAATAATTCGGAATAAATCTTATCAGTATATTTTCAATGAGTTTGACTTGATCATGTCTAGTCTAACACATTGTCTCGACTAGAACTTGAATTAACGAAAGCTGTCGCCTATAACGTAATATCTAGTTTTAGTACAATGACAATTAAACTAATCAAATTAATACTAACACTAGAAATGTGTTTTAAACAGGCTTTCGGTTCTTTAAAATTTTACATCAAAATGCTATTAACGTAAAATTTTGATGACTGAGGGAGGATGTTCCATACAGTAGAAGGAAACAAAAATTATAAATTTTTATTGTATTCTGGAAAATAATTTTTAATTCATTTTATACGCATGAAAAAAAAATTCCATTCGAACATTTATTTAATTTGAAAAGGCAGGAGGGGAGACTCTTGGATTTGAGATTTTTTTTGATTGTCAAGAAAGTAGTTTTTGGAATAAATTCAACTCTTTTACTGAAAAAAGCCTTTAATTTTTATCAATATATTTTGTCGATTTGGGATTCTTCGACAAAATAATGTTATTAGCACTTGCAATGAAAACATAAATTGCATTTGTTTTTAAATACTATTAGTAAATAGTATTGCTTTTAATTAGTATTTTTGTCACTTCCCACTTTATTGACACTATCTTACAATGTGTCGAATATATAATAGAAACCCATATTTTATTATTAATAATAAAATATTTTTTAACACACATCAAGTTTAAATTCTTGATTAAATTATGAATAAACTATTTCATATTAAAAGAAATTCCCATCACTAACTAAATACATAAATTTTATTGAAAGAAAAATTTTTAAAATTTTTTCAAATACCGTATTTATTCTAATCTAAGTCGCCACCGATTCTAAGCCACACCCCGAATTCTCCATAAATTTTTGTGAAAAATGAAAAATAGTGTAAAATGGTTTATCGATGTCCAATTTTACAAAATTAAAATACTTTTATATTGAGAACTAATAAGATCTGAATAATTAATTACCTCACCAGAAATTTTTAAATACATACATAAACCTGTAATTGATCTAATTATCCCATCCAACGAAATTCTTTTCCCTTCGATTCTAAGCCGCACCTGATTTTCAGTAACATTAACATTGAAAAAAGTGCGGCTTGGATTCGAGTAGATATGGTAATCAGCACTTTCAAGCGATAAGTAATTATATTTTTAGTATTGCCAATTCCCCACTTGTGTGGTTGCCATTCTTACTGTTTGAAACTTATCGTAATAAATAAAATAAAAAATAAAAATTAATAAATAAAAAATCAGAAATTGCAATAGAAAGTAAGATTTTTAGGAAATTAATATTAATAACATTAATCAAAGATATTTTATTTTAAGTGTTTTTATTGCAGGTCCTATCAACATATAATCGTTCTATATCCTTAATTTTAGAAAATTATATTGAAGTAAAATAATATACTGTGACTTCCAGTGAACAATTATTAGGAAAATACTTATAGCAAAATGTCTTCTATACATGTATTATATTGTAAAGGAAGGAGTTTTGTATCAAATAAAAAATAAAAATGTTAAATTTTACAGATACGAAACAACTGACATCTCTCAACTAAATTTATTTTACTTCAACAGAAAGTTACGTACAATCGAAATGATGGACTCCTCTTAAGTTTAATAAAATACTTATTTTGAAAAGGGAAACATTACGAAAACATTGCTAAAATAAAAAGATATTGGAAAGTTTCTCTAAAAAGGTAGACCCTCAAAGTCTGGGTTACATTCCCCTTCTCTCCTTTTTTTTATTATTCTATTCACTCCCATCCTTAGAGATGTTACTGTTTTAGTACTTAATTTGATCTAGATAAAATGTGTGTGCCCTTAAATCCCAAACCTTTTATTTTTAAAAGCATACTTCATGTTATTCTCTTTTTGTGAACTAAATTGTGTATAGTTTCGTTTCTGTCTTCGGACTATTTTCCTTTTTATGTATGAAATCTCTCCATATACTTTTTTGCAATAAAATTTAAAACACGTAGGCACACACACATTATATGTATATATAAGGGGCATTCAAATGAAACCCGGTCACTAGTGGAAAGTAACGGTATCGATTTTATTAACTCAAAAATGTAGTTATGCACAGTACACATACTCAAAAATAGTCGCTAAAACTGTTAGCACATTTATCATGGAGGAAAATAACGCCATTGGACAACATGCCTGGGCGTTTCGACTTGATGGCTCGCTCGTCTAAGGTTCTGTAAAGTGACTTGATAACGTTGGACATTGATGGTGGTTTCCCGTTCCAGGAACTCGATAAGAGTAGTGGGCCCTTGTGGTAAAAAAAGGACATCATGACCGTACCAGAACTGGTGTGCACGGCCTTTGATTTCTTTGGAGGTGGTGAAGTCGCACGTTTCCGCTGCTTGCTCTGGCGCTTGCTTTCGGGTTCAAAATGGTGACACCATGTTTCGTCACCAGTAGCAATTTGCGACAGAAAGCCGTATTCCTCCTCATGATAAAGTTACAGATGACTTAAAGACAGCGCCATTTGATTGTTCCTTCTTACTCGCTTGCACATGTTCAGTAATGGACAATATCTTGTGTGACTTCCTTCTCTTCGGCGTGAAACAGCACAATCACTATGAAACGTCAAACGTTGCACACGCGTCAGTATCTCTACCGATAGATAGGGCCACCATACACGCAGTTACGTGGTGCTACCTTACGTGTAATGCAAAGTTAGACATACTGACCGGGTTTCATTTGAATTGACCTAATAAATAAATCAGAAGAATGATGGATAGGTTAAGTATCCTACAAATTGGAGTAAGTTAAAATTCTGAACTTTAGAACCTAGAACAAAAGAAAGAAGAAATCAATTCGTGAAGAAAAGTCAATTGTCAAAATGGAAAACCATTATGTTTTCTAAGCTTTCACTGACTAAGAGCTGTGAAGTAGGATTAAGCTTGCTTTATGGGATTCCAATACCTTCGCCTTTAGCAGAAAATTTATACATAATATTTATAACCATAATACACATGCCATAATAGTGTATTACCGAGCAAAGGTGCTATAAAGCGTATCTAGTTCAAAAGTCATATTCTAAATCAAGTATCAGCTACCTTTTTAGCTGTGGCGTGCCAAACCAATCTAACAATGTGATTCAGCATGTCAAAGCAATCTACCAATATGATTCAGCGTGCCTCACAGCAGGACATCTTTGAAACAATTCGGTTCCCGCGATACTGCATGCAGAGTTAGAGAATAGAGGTCAATAATATAGATTTGCAGTTTTATTGTATATTAATTTTGCAACATGTGAAGATATTTCTTAACATAAAAATAAACAGCATAAAATATAACTATTTCTTCAACAAATAAAAAAAAAATTAAAATTGTACTTATATTATGTATTTTTAAACATATTTATAAAAATAAGAAAAAAAACAACATAAAATATAAGCATTTCCCTTCATTATAGTTAAATAAAAAAATAAATAAAATGTTTAATGCGAATGTAGTGCTTGCACCGCTCTACTTTCACATCGCAAAATCGGGGGTATAATTTGTGACTTTCAATTTAACACGTTTTTGAGCATTCAGTTCTAAAACAATTTCTTTGCGGTCTCGAAATATTTTTCATATGAGGAAAGATTTTTCTCTTAGATATATGTAGAACCAAAAGTGGAAAGCAGAGTGCTTGCACAGTTTTCTCTCTTCAAACAACAAAATTTCTCCAGCTATTACATTCAATAACTTACAAAATAGCTGTAAATTTATCTTAACTAAACTTTTTCTAATTATCTAATTAAACTTTTTCAGATTTTTTCGTAATTCCGTAAATGTCCATAATTCTCAAGATGTTTGTCAAATAAAGTCCATTACAAATTTATTAACTTCCATCCATGCACAAATTGACAATTCTGTGCAGTAGTGCTTAGTGCAGCTAATAATTGTACCACGTGCCACATGTTGAACGCGTGCCATTGGTTACCGACCTTTGTACTAAATTGCCATAAATCTAATAAAACAAAGCAATAAATAGAAATATAACAGGATAGTATATGTCAAAAATAAGATTAGCCACAGTATACCCATACACACATACTCTACGTTTTAAAACCTGTCTCAAAATGATTGTCATTATAATTTTGTCAATTCATGGGCAGTATTCTTTTTTCCCCCGTAAATAATGCAAGTTTGTATTTTATAAATGTAATTAAAAATATTGAAAAGTAATATTTTTTATTTCACTTAGTATTAACAGTTCGCTTGTAAATACAACGGATTGAATATTATTTTGTGACACCTTTCCTTCATTAACGCTTCAATTCACGATTTCTTTGTATTATTTTAAAATGAAAATGTTCTTTCTCTCCTCTCCGCATTCAAAACTATAATAAAGGAAATGGACAGCTTAAAAAATGAATTATGACATCATTGGATCGAATATTGATGTGAACCCTCCCAAACTGTGAATTTTGGTTTGTTTCGTCTTTGGAAACGATGTGTAACTGTTTTAATCCATGAAGCACGAAAAGTGCCGTGCAATGTCCTACTCTTGATTAGGCTTCAATGTCGATGAAAGGTACTTATTATAATTTCGATTTCCGTTAGGAAAATTTACTGTACGGCACTGTGTTATCTCATAATGCTGAAATTAAATAAAACTGGAGGATTTTCAACGATAAAAGGTAATAATTAATTTAGAGTTATTTACTGTAACAATTATATTTTATATAGTTAAAATATCTGTTTTATTTACGTTTGTTCCTTAAATATATGCAGGAGTTTTTATCAATTTAAGCCTCTGTAAATTTTGTGAATATATTTTTGTATCGTTATTGTATTTATTGTTTTAGAAACCTCTTCGTTCATCTAAAACAGTGATTCTCAACCGCTTTTTGTTGCTATACACTTTTAAAAATTTCAAAATTGTGGGGCACACTAACAATAAAATGTTTAAAAGAATTTTACTTATCTTTAATACACTATGTAAAATAGAGTTTATGATAATAATTTTCAATGTTAAATAAAATAATAAGTTCGACAAAGACAACAAAATGTTTATTGAGTACTTAATTACAGATTAATTATAAGAATACATTTAATGTGAAATTTGAGCTTAATTTTTGATAATTTCGTTTGTATTGAGTCGTAAAAATGATAATGCCACTCACATTTCGTCATCTAAAATTTAAAAGTCTCGATATTTTTTTCATTTTTATATTTGTTAATGCTGAAAATCCGATTTCACGTAATTATGATGTATAAAATTGTAACAATATTTTTAAAGCCCTTCTAGCTATTATGAGATAATCACCTCTGATTTTAATCTAAAATGAATTAATTCACTCTTCCGAATGTTTGGAAATTAAATCTATATTATTACAGTTCGAATTTAGTTTTTCGTCTTCATTCAAAGTTAATTCATATACAGATGTATCCGTACACGAATGGATTGCAAACCCAATCCAATTTTTTTATATCCATCTATCCATGAAATGATAAGTTAAATGTACCACGAATACCCTTAGTTTTTTTTTAATATAAAATGGTCGAATGATTCTGTTTCGGGTTTTAATTTTTTCACATAGTATAATTAATAATTTTTAAAAAAAATGGCGGCACACTTCAAAGAATTGATGGCACACTTCAAAAATTTTTTGGCACAAAAGTGTCGCGGCACAGTGGTTGAGGATCACTGATCTAAAAGAACGTTAAAGCGCGAAAAAACGCATTGTCTTTTCTTTCAAAAAAGCAAAAACATGTTAAACAGTCATTTTTATGATGAATGACGTCTTGTTTGCAACTATTGATCATTAAGTTAAATTGGAATTAACGAAGGAAATGTTTTGTAACAATGCTTCTTAAGCATGCGAGTATTGTAATTTATTGGTCAATGATTGCATTAATTATCGTTCTTTAAATATATTTTTAGCTTAATCCAATTACTATTGTAATAATGTTAGGAAATATCAAATGATAATGATTGAAAGTAAAAATTATTTTTGAATGGTTTTGTGATTTAATTCTTATATAATGAGCAATTAGTTTCTTATTTGAAATGTTATAACTTTGCATCTACTCTTTATGTATAAAAAAAAAAAGGATAAGACTTCCCCCCTCCCTTCTCTTGACTTTTATTGATTATAATATCTGATATAATTTCAAAGCTCTTGAAACGTAACCGATGAATACTGTATTGTTTTTTGATTTTGAGCAATTTAAAGCAAAAGCCAAATAGTGCTGTTTTGATGAAAAATAAACAATACCTCGTGTGTATTTCTTATTTCTGCAGGTTAATAAATAATCAAATCGTTTTCTCTAGCAAAAATTGTTTGTTGCTGTTCAGTTTTACTCTATTAATTCAACACAGAATAGCGAAAATATAAATTTTCTAATTGATTCGGTTCTTTTTTAAAAAATGGATTGAAATGAGGACAAAGTATTGTTAAATTTTCTTAATTGACCTTGCAGGACATTTATTTTAGGGCTTTAATCCATTTATTGTGAAAAAATGTGTAGTTAGTACTATCATTATTTTAGTAAGTTAGTACTATTTATCATTAATTAGTTTGAGTCAAATTGTGAGGCAGAAATAATTTTTGAAAAATATACCATAGATAAATGTAATTTTAATTTTTCTTGTACTATAGCTAGCATCTTAGAAGCAAAATATGTATTTGAAAATCGTTAACTACATATATTATTACTATGTTTCTAAATATACCTTTATTAACGAAAGTCGTAAATAAACACATCGATAGATTAAATTATTGCGAATTTCTTCTGCATTTAGGCCTTGTATCTTTTTGGTTGTCTTAATGCTATCACGCATGTATAGTGAATATGTAAAACTCGGATTAATTTGTCTTAGTTTTTTAGCTATTGTAAATTCGCATTTCAAAAATACAAATTTTTCCTTCAGAAAAGTTAAACTCAGAACATTCCCTGTGATATAAATTTATTCACAAACAAAAATTAACCTCATACTCTCTCTCTTAAGCAACTTCACCATGAGAATTAATTATTTGCTATGCTTAGAGAAAATATATGCAAATGATTGCAATTTAGTGCGTTTGCGCATGTATGAATGTAAAAAAAAGTAATAAAATTGCTATTACTCCCAGGAATGAGACTATTTCCTACTGAGTTGCGCAATTTGTTGTGCATTCACTGAAAGTGTTTAATAGTTTTTTCTGTAGCTATGCTGATTCTTATTAAGAAATGGCATTTTGTCAGTAATGGCATTTTATATTCAAGAAAACATTTTTTTTGTAATTATTATTTTAAATTTATCACTATCAGTTTTTAGTTATTTTGTTGTTTAAAAGAAAATAAAAATCGCTACGAAAATTTTTCGATTAGATTATTTGTAAGTTATGTACTTAAATGTGAATATATTATTCAATACTTCATGTTTTATCGTATATTTCTTTTTGTTGTGTTTTTAATAAGGGAATTAAAGCTGCATGTGAAGAAATTATGCCTTAAGGTATTCGACTACCCTAAAATTGTGAATTCTGCCAAAAATTGTCAATTTTTTTTATGATTATATTTTATAGGCCATCTTATTAGCTTTATAAAAATACCAAGTTTATTATTTTCCATTCACTAGAAGAAAAACTACAAGTGTTAGTAAAAGCAGATGCCGTTACTTTAAGCAAGATGTCATACTTTAAAATACGTTTTACTCTGAAATGTGTGTGTGTGTTTTTCAAAATGCTCAACCAAGGATAGCGATTGCTCAAAAAGTTTTAAAAATAATTAACTGAAATTTTTTGTCTATGTTCTGTATAATATTACAAGTGTTTTAACCTTCAGATTTATCAGTAGTTGTTTTATTACAAAATTTACAGTCCCTTATGTGAATATAATCACTGGTTTTTTAATCAATTTCATTTAATAACTAAGATAAAGTGCTCTAGTTTTTGTAAAAATTAAAATATCTCTTATCCTGAAGGTCATTTAAAAAAAGAATAGCAAAGAAACACATCAAAGTTGAAAATTGGCTCATAAACTTTTCGTACAAAATGGGCCCTGTTTATGTAACTTTTTGTCAATTTTTACCAATTTTTTTTTTATTTTAGTAATAGTAATTTCTTGTTCTTTTCTTAATTTTAGCATCTTTTTCGTAAAATGTATTAAATAAATCTAAAAACCACGAAAAAGTTCCCATATCTTCATTTTTTTTTAAGAAAAAAAGTTGCTGCAAGTAGTCGGATACCTTAAGATTTAAAAAAGAAATACTTTAATCTTCTGAATAGGAAATTCAATTTATACTCTTTCAACTTGAGTCCCACAATTTACCAGGCACTTAAATCCTCTGTTGCTTATACGGAAGATTATGGCGCACTCTACTAAAGTAAATATTTACACATTTGGTGTTTTTTAATTTCATTGAAAGGAAATCTGAAATTGTGTTAGCTGATTGTTTTGACCTCTAAAAATAAATAAGGCATCTCGTATTGAAGGTTATTGGCAAATGCAATCTAAAAGATTTTAAAATGATAGATTTTCATCATTTTTTGTTATTAGTGTGTCATTTTATTTATATTTTTAGTTTAATTTAATTAAACAATAGTTACTCATTCGCCAATTTTTAATTTAACTGAAATTCTCGATGGTTGATCTGCATAACGTGAAGAGCTTAGATCAAGTCTTGGAACTTTAAAATTTTCAGTGGGGTTGTGGTTTAGTATTTTTACCATTGCAGACTTAGTATCACTTTTTAGTGCGGCACCATTTAGGTATATACCAATTGCCACAATGTAATTTTGAGGCCCAGTTTCCTCCCCCAGAGGGAGGCACCTGAGCTCTGGCCACTCTGCCGAGAGCACCCAAGGGATCTCTTATTTGCCGCATAATCATACGGCAAGGACGCTGTCGATTTTTTGCATCATGAAAGTCGACCGAGTTGGGCCAGAGTTGAACCCGCAATCTTAGTACAGGCCAACACCTAACCAACTACGCCACCTAGACAGTACAATCCTGGAGCTTGCTACCACTTTTTTAAATAGGGAAATATTGCATTCGGTACATATATAAATCATTTGAATTCATTTCGAAATAAAGTGTTAAGTTAACATTTATCTTCTCAAAATACTTCTAATGTTACTTACTGTAATTCAGCAAATTAAACTTAAGGGAACACAGTACGATTCAATTGACAAAAATCGGTCAAAAAATCAAATCTAATTTTTCTAGCCTAAATTATTCTTTATATCCTTTTCTATAACCTCACAAAATTTGAAAACTCGAAACTTAGGAAACGCAGAATTATGATAGCTTTTACATTCATTTTTATTCACATGCCTATGGCAAATCAAAACTTAAAACTTACTTATCTCAGAAAGGTAAAATAACTAGTTTGTCTTCATTTTAAATGTTAAGGCTTTTTTTCTATTGTGCCTAATGCTTTGAATTTTGTTTTTACCTATTGTTAATAGTACATATAACAAAAGTTGTGGTACGCATTTTTGAATCAAAGCAATACTTATTTTTTTAAAAATAATTGAAGTTATAATTTGCAAATTTTTTAAGGAATTTTCATTAAGGATTCATAAAAAGAAGCATTGTGTACAAATACCAATCGTGTTATCGCAAAACCCATACCAACGTTTGTTATACATAGTTGGACGTACTTGTAAATCAAATTTCATGCGTGTACGTAAATTTTTGTAGGAGTAGCATTTTAAAATCACTTCAAAAATTTTAAGTTTTTTCCTTAAAAAATTAAATGAATAACTTTTAATGAAATTTTGAGCACAAAATCTGTTTTACATAGTATACACACATAGGAGACAACCAAAAAAAAATTTTGAAAATCCTTAAATTAAAAATTTTTGCTTAAATCGTATACCATGTCCCCTTAATTTAAAAACTTTTTGTATTCATTGATCATTACTGGATTTTTAAGGGTTAATTTCGTAATAATATCCAATGTTTAACCATCCATCAGCTGCTGTATGGTTCTAAACGTAGAAAAACTGGTTACGAAGTTATATATATATATATATATATATAGGCGCTTTAAAAGGATTGTGATGGTGCACAACATGCTTATAGATGTTAGCTCAATAAACTGCAACAAGGCGTTAATCCAATCTCTGTCGTAAAATAGAAAGAAGAAAAGAAGTACAGTGTGCCCACTTAAGAAGTGAAAAGCTGCCTTTCCATTAACTCTGAATATATCTCAGTTTTCTTCCGCCTCTCACATTTTTTTCCCCTTCTTTCTCATTCCTTCCTTTTCTTTCTTTCTTTTTCATCTCTTGTTCTGGCTTTCTGCGCTGCTTTATTTCTTGATTTTCTTTTGTTGGAGAGATAGTTTTTATCTCTATCGAAATCTTGACAAAAATGCCATACCTCTTCCACAAACTTAATTATGAAACTTTATTTTTAAAGCAAATTGTTATATCTAAGATTTTTTTTTTTTTTTGAAAAATCCATGTTTGTTACGTTACATCGACACTGTTTTATTCTTTGTTAACTATATATTGGTTTATATAATCTTACATTGTATACACGTTATGCAAATTTATTTATTAGCAAAACTTTTCTTGCACGTTTTCATCATCTCTCTTATCTTGAAGCTGTTTTCTAATACACTTTATTTTAAAATAAGTTTTTTTTTTTTTTTTTTTTTTTTTCCCTAAGATATTTTGAAGGGAATTTCATATTAACCGTTGATAAATTTTAGTCTTTCGTCAATATATAATCTTTCACGATAGAATGTCTTTCGTAAATACATTTATGGGTAGATCCTTTAAAATTTGTTTGTTTTTTATTTAGACAGCAAGAAGAATCATAATCTTCAAATTGAACAGTTTTCTAAAGAAATATTCATTAAGCCCATTCTGGTGATGCAAATTTGTAAACTTACATTCCACAACCATTTAAAGTAGGGGGTCTTCAACCTGTGGCCCGCTGAAGGCATTTTAGTGGCCCCTCATTTTAATTTGAGGCAATTTCAATAAAAAAATAAAAATAAGTGCCTAGTCTGTTTTTTGTCGTTAAAAACGCCACTTTTCTGTTATTCTTGATATTTAAAACATTTCACTCAGATGTTTGATATGAAATTGAGATAAAATTTTCTCAAAATGACGAATTTTTCAAAAATGTCACTATATCTTAAATATAAAAAAATCTGACTATGCATAAAATCTCAGACATTTAAAAAAAAACAACAACAGGTGTCTTTTCTTTAACCGGTGTGTGTGGGCATAGTATTTTAATTCGACTTCCATTTTACTTTTTTGAAACCTATACATATAAATCTGTAAACACCATCTCTTCCCTTACAGTCACTTGTAGTCATGTAAAACAAACCTCTTTTGTTATGTAAATTTCCTAACTACAAAGTTTTTGCTTTTTTTTTTTTTTTTGATAGTCGTGTGGTCCGTGGATCATTGTGAATTTATTGATGTGGCCCTCGAACGTGAAAGAGGTTGATGACCCCTAATTTTAAAGTATTCTTATTAAAATAACTTTAATTTATGAGACAAGTACCATCATCAGAGTTTCTTTGCATTTGACCCCAATTTTAACTTATATCGTACATCTCGATGGAGCATTAGATTATGCAGATTTAGATTCACTTCATTAAAAGCCATTTAATGTTTACACTCATCAAATTCATGCGACAGTCTATTCAATGTTGTCTACGCTAAAATGATGTACATTTGACGTTAGTGTAAAATTCGTGCTGTATTTGAAATGTTGAGTATGAAATTTCTGAAACGATCGATCAGATCTATATTATCGTTATACAAATTGAAAATCTAGCATTTGAGTCGTAGCTTAACGCTAATTAATTATCCTGGAATTCTATATATTAGGAGCTCATGTATTTCTGTAATAGCTTGTTTAATGGAATGAAAGCTTTCTAATCTAAAATGTATGTAATTGTCCGAATTATTAGCAAACCTTACCTGCAATGGTGAATTCCTGTTTTAAAATCTTAAATTAATAAGATTGAAATTCGATGTTATGTAATGTCAATTAAGATCGGGATCAAATGAAATACGAAAAGAAATTACCGTGTTTACTGGAATCTAAGTCGTCATCGATTTTCTAAGCCACACAAAAAATTCTCAACATGTTTTTGTGTAAAAATGTTGTCATCGATTCTAAGCCGCACCCCATTTCTCTACAGGTTTTTGAGAACAAATAAGATTTATCAATATGCGATACTTCAGAATTTTTTTTAAAAAATTGAGAAATAGTAAAATATTAATATTATTTACCAGTACTATTAAAATTTATTTAATCAGTACTATTAAAAACTTTCAAATACATACGTGAACCTAAAATCACTGTAACAGTCAGTGTCATGCTTCAAAAGTTGTGTAATTATATGATTATGACGATTATTTGGTTCTGCTTACGCCATCGACGTATATTTGTTTAATCTATGTCAAATTTTCAGTGACCGCTACTATGTTTCCTTTTTTTCCCTTCTGTACATAAAATGGCCTATCTTTTCATATTTGTGTCATAGTGAACTCGTCTTGATGCTTTTTCCGATATATTTGATGTTTAGGTGATTAAAAGAAAAGAATATACAAAAAAATTTCCTAAATACGACCAGACAATGATGTTTAGGATAGGCTGAATACTGGAGATAAATTGCGGAATGGCATAAGGCATAGATGCAAGTGGCCAGAATGGACGGTTATCATTTTTCCTTTTGAAAGGGATGGAAATTCAACTTCCTCCATCCAACAAATGTTTTGCTTTCGATTCTAAGCTGCACCCGATTTTCAGTAACATTAACACTGGAAGAATAGTGCGGCTTCGATTCTAGTAAATACGGTAGCATGAAATAGTTCTCTGTTTTTTTTAATCAGAATGAATATATTTCACATGAAGATACAAAATAGCACATAAAGGCTCTGGGTTAAGAATTGCATACGTTTTTACTGTAGATTAAATATAAGCTGCTTTTTTTTTTTAATAAAAAATTGCAGCCTCTCTTCGTTGCCTTTCTGTCTCTCTCTCTCTCTCTCTTTGTCTTCATTTTATTTTCTTTTATAAGAAAATAAAATGAATATGCTTAACACTGGATTTAAATATTGAGATATTAAACTCAACATTAGAGCGAAGGGCATTGGTAAGTTGATAACGTGCTCCATACTTTTTTAATGTATCAGGTTCTTAAATTAATATTTCAGTATCAAGATTTCTTTTCCCTCCCTTACTATAAATAGAAATATAACAAGGCAACATAGGTCAAAATGAGGTGAAAACAGTAATATAATACCTGTAGCAAACTCTTAGCCTCTTAGGAACTAAGATTGTAGAGTAAAAACATATTTTAAGCCTTCCTTCCCCAATATTTGTCTATACAACTGAGTTGAAAGGTAGAGACAATAGTGTTAGAATAAATTTCAAGAAATGCTCTTAGATTATAAACATAATGCTAAATAATTAATATTTAAATTATATTAAAATAGTTTCCAATGCTAATTACCATGTAAAAGATTAATCTACATACTAAAGCCAGAAAAACCAAAAATCTAAATAAATATAGTAATTTTTTTTTTTTTTTGAAAAACTAACCTGTACAGAAACACGTGAAAATACAAACAAATCCCACAAGAATTAAAAATCGCACTTTCTTTAATATCATTACCCTATTTACTCGAATCTAAGCCGTGCTTTTTTTCCAATATTAATGCTACGGAAAATCGCGTGCGGCTTAGAATCGAAGGGGAAAAAATTCTTTGGATGGGACAATTAGAGCAATTGCAGGTGCATGTATGTATTTAAAATTTTATAATACTGGAAAAACAACTAACTATTCACTTCCTATTAGTTCTCATTTTTAATTCATTTTAATTTCGTAAAATTGGTTATCGATAAACAATTTTACACTATTTTTAATTTTTCACAAGAACTTGATGAGAATTTGGTGGGTGCGGCTTAGATTCGAATAAATACCGTATTTCCATTTATATTTATTAAAGTTAATAGCTGTTTACTGATGACGTCAGTCATATAAAATGTTTATATATAAATTTAATTTAAATGAATGCTTTAGTTTCACTGAAATATTTACTTTTTGTAATAAATCTGAATTTCTTATGGAGATGTTTCCAAAAGGCGGAGATGTAGGAGCAATCATCATTAGGTTGAATTAGGGCACTTTGAATATTCGTTATGAAAATAACAATGTTCTTGTTAATTATATCTTTGAGATGTCGTTCTTTTATTACGGAGGGGCTAATATTCATATCTACATGCCATGTTAGTCATAAATGCTCCCTCATAAAGAATATCTGTTATAATCCTTCGTATATATTTTTCAAATGAGTGTTTCCTTTCATTTTAACTGATTGTTGAACTAAGATTTCGACCATGGATGTTCCTTTAATATTTTGATGTAGATTTGTTGAATAAATTAAAAGGACATTGAACATTTTTAATGGATAATGTTCCCATTTTGAAAAATATATGCAAAAATACTTCCCATCCCCCTATACTGTAAAGCACTCAAGTCATCACTTTTAATGATTACTCTGTTTTTTTCTTGCTATTTTAAACTGGTTAATTCTTCTAGAAAATGTCACAACTTGTTGGAGTTTTCATCCGATTTTGCAAAAAAAGTAGTTCTTAATCTGTTCCAAAATGAAGAAAATGTTGATTTTTTCCCCCTTTTAAAATCACTCAACTGCGTTAGATTTAAATATCTCCCGCATATAGTGAATTCTTCCCCCTTGCGGTGAAAGCCAATGTTCTAGCTTGTATCAAATGCCTTTCAACTTGTAAATACAATTTCTTCAACCACTGGCAAACGGATATGTAAATATTTATTTGTAACCTTGATAAAAGTTACCGTGGCCGCAGTTTCTACTTAAAATACCTTATACATGCATAACGAAATAGGGCTTAATGTATAAGCTTTTAACAAAACAGAATTTTACGATTATAAATTTAAAGATGTATATTTCAAACACAAGCACCATAAATAAATCACAAAATTACCTCAAAAAGAACTCGTATTTTTATTTTGATAGAACATTATTTGTTTGTTTTTTAATTTCAAAATCCAAACTGAAGTGTTGTTATGTACTATTTTATGCTCATGGGATTGCGCCTAAACATAGTTGTGATCTAAAATTCAAAAAGTGAAGAGGGAGGGGGGATGCTAAAAGAATAATGCAATGTATGCAATATCTTATTCTTACTAAAAAAGGCAAACTTGTAGAATTTTTATTTAATTCTTCAACATTTATCCTATCAATAGTTATAATCTTTCCAAAATATTTTGAATAGAAGCCTTCCATTGCCTATATTGTGAGAAATATATATCTCACTGATGTGAGAAATGTAACAAATACGTCACATAAGTCAGCTCTTATGATCTCTCGAAGCTTTTTCTTTTCAAACATTTTTAATCTATCTTACTATTAGAACTTGAGTTACTCTCTTGACTTCTGTTACCTCTTCTATCTGGGGACTGTAACGCTTGGGAAAATTGATGGATGGCGTGAGAGTTAAGAAATTGATTTATTACATCCATAGATCTGTAAATTACAGTATGTACAGTTGCTTACAAGTTATTCAAACTATTGACTATTTCCATTCTACACAATATGTTATTTGGGAAGGAGGAGGCAAACACAACCGCTCTTTCCAATGTTTCAAAACGGACACCTTCTCCAGTGTCTTCGGGTGGGGGCGGCCGCTCCTGACACCTCGAATTACACTCGAGGTTCCGGCTTGCTGGAAGTGTTGTTTTCTCACGGCCATCGGTTGTCGGTGCGATGTCAGATGAAAGGACCCCCCAATATTTTAGGGGTGCACGTGTGGACATGGACGGCGTAATGCTATATATATAGGGAAGCCGATTTTGCAGCTGTTTGGCGCAAAACGTTGTAGGGCTTTTTTACTGCATACCTCTTGTGGTTGCGAACTCGTGACTGGCGTTGTTTCTGTCAGGTGGTGAATTCGAATTCTGGTCCCACCACAAAGAAAGGTGACGTCTTCGTCACCTGACTGATGTTCAAAATTATGAAGTCCGACGTCAATAGCGCTCATGTAGCTTCGAAGTGCAATGTTAATTAACCATCAATTAATCAGTCGTGCACACCGTGGCATAACGAAGAATATTAAGCCTCTCCCCCCTCCCTTTAGGCCCCAAGAAGAATCTTACAAATAATAGCACAGCCATAGCATAACATTGGTTTGGGGCCCCCTAGAATCCTGTCACCTCCCCGCCCCGTGATACGGGGGTGTACGTTGCGCCATTGCCTGCACACCTCCATATTGCACTTTGATATTAATTTGAACGCTTAAGGAACTCATGAGAGAAACTTTTTTGCTTTCAGTTTAAGTTTCTAAAGATCTTGTTTGACCAGAAGGGATTGTGTGTAATCAAAAAACTCGAAAGTATTATTCATACTACTGCATGAAATGTATCTGTTTATTTGACTGCATAAGGTCTGTAGTAGTTTCGTTTCATAGCATCTTGAAAATTAAAATGTATTGTTTATGCTTTTCAAATTGAAAATTTAAATAACGAATATCTCCAATAATTAAGAATGAATTAAATTAGAATAATATGTAGAAATTCAGCTCATTTTGGTTTTTAATCTTTTCGAAGCTTTTTTGTTTTGGCAATTATCTTAAACTATACGTTATACACAGCTAACACTTTCTCTATTATTGTAATAGCTCTCTAATTTTATTAATGAAATCAAATATAAATTATCACTCCTTTACTCTATGGTAAAATCTGAGAATATACTGTGACTATATTTTGGATGTAAATTTTGCTTCTTTAAAAACAAAACATTCGTATATAGAATATTAAGCTCCTAAAACTAAACTCTGACTTAGTCACTTTAGGAATTGGGTATTTGCTGTTTTGTTTGTGTTGTAGACATTATCAAAGAATAACGTACACACAAAAATATGTCGTACTGTCTTAAAATGTGACAAATTTGGTCTTTATTTAGCACCTCAGTCATAGCAATTATTTTTACCTTTCAATGAAACCCTTTTTTGTTCCGTGTCAATGTTTAAAACAATCTTTTAAGCCATTGCGTTTCAATTCATGTGTGTTTATATAGTATATATATGTTTAGAACTAATCTCCTACGAACGAGACTAACTGCTTTGAACTGATATGCAATAAATAGTCTGTATCGTTGAATGATAATATTAATATCTCAAAGATCCTTTTATTGTGTCTGCCTCAAAAAAAAAAAAAAAAAAAAACTTTCTGTCATGCATGGGACTATTTTTAGTTCGGAAATTATTTGGTAATGGATTCGTAAAATATGTTAACAAAGTAAACATAAATTTCTGAAATCCAGAATGTCATCTTTTCAACGTGCAAAAAAAAAAAAAAAAAAAAATCACTTCCTACGTCTCCTAATGAGAATACGGATTCAGTTAGTCCTCTTTTCAATACCGAAGCTTGGATAAGAGCAGCTGGAAAGAGTGTTAATTTAAACTCATTTCGGGCCCTGGGCGCAGAAAATCTACCCCCTTGACGCTGGAGGATCAAAATTTATAACCAGAAAATCTGGTTAAGTCCACCTTATCCGGGCCCCTTTAGGAACCTCTGGGCACCTTCAGGAACCTCCGGGCCCCTGGACGCCCACCACAAGCGCCCAGTGGGTAAATCGACTCTGGCTGGAAAAGTTTTCTGAAAAACTGGTGAATTCCCATTTTTATATAAAACTAAAAACTGTCCTCAGTCAGCATTGCTTGCAATACTTTGTAGCATCAATCTTTCTTAAGTTTCCTCAACTGTATGATTCTTTTATCTTTAATGTACGTCATATATATATATAGTCGGACCCCTATTTAACGAATTTTTCTTTCTTCAATTAAAAAGAAGGCAGAACCCCGATTTAACGAATAATGAACTACGAATTAACGAATTATTTCAACAGCTGAAATTTTTTGTATTAGTTTGTATTAGAAAAAATTTGGATTTTTTTTTTTTTTTTTTCAAATTGTCTGTTTTGTCCGGAATAGAAAAAGGATTTTTCTTGTAAGTAGCGAATTTCAGTGTGGAAAGGATGCATATGATTCATGAGTACAACCTACAGTGTGTGTTTTGAATAGGACAGGAAACTCCCTTATCTCATCCAACTCCACAACGCAAGTTAATATTTAAAGATTTTAACATTAGATGATGGACTGCTTATTAGTGCAACTGAAGTTCAGGAAATTGTTGCTTAGTGGGAGCCAATGAATGGCGATTATGATGCAGAAAATAATACTGAAATTTATCGAAACTGTTACATTTTCTAATGCTTTACGTTGTTTGGAAACTTTGAAAACATATCTCATGCAACAGGACGCAAATGACGCAGTATTTTCTTCTCTGCATAAAGTCGACAACAGAACTCTTTCGAATAAGGGATCAAAAAGATTGTCAAACATCTATTAATTACTATTTTAAAATTTCCAATTAACTGGTGCGTAATAAGTCACTAAAAGCGTTTTTAGCTGTTGAATAAAAAGCGTGTAATTTCTAACTGTGGATATTTTTTGTGTAGTTGCTTATTATAGAATTTCCAAAAGGTAAGAGCAAAAAATAGGTACTTATTTGGACCCCGATTTAACGAACAAAATGTTTGATCCCGATGAATTCATTCAATCGGGGCCCGACTGTATATGTGTGTGTGTGTGTAATAATTCTCTCTAGCATACTTTTAATTAACTCTTTTTAATAATCTATAAATAATCTTCTAATTATTTGGTTCGAAACTAACACCCTGATCTTAATCGTAATCGACTAATATTATTACATCATAAATCCCTTTCCCGCCCATTGTAACCAATTAGAGCTTTTATTACAAAAATATCACGCGGTCTACCGTCGGGTATAAAAACCTATGTGTCTGGAAATCCTCTCTCTCTCTTCGCTCGTTTCTCTGTAGTCATGTAGCCGGCTGCTTTGTGTTGTGTGTGTTGTAGTTTCTTTGTCTGTGTTGTGCCGTCCATCTTTATGTGTTTCAAGATTCAATAAATTGGATTTACTAATTTACACGACTGCCTCATAATCCCATAATAGAAAATGCATCAGCATACAGTCATTCACTCGCAATCGGCCTCTCCCTAATCCTTTGGTTCGCTACGATAATTATATCCACTCCCCACGTCTTAAAATTATATTTTTACCACTCTCAAGAAATATTACAGAATTATTTCATATATATATATATATATATATATATCCCTGTGACTGTGATTTTAAATGATTTATGCATTCATTTGTTTAGAATTGAGCCCAAGATGCCTTTCAGTGGATTGTAATCAATATTTACATAGGTGTATTTGTCGAATGAATTATTATTCCGATAGGGTGAATAAAAAAATGTCCTTGCTAGAGAAAAAGTAGTTGACTGAGGAACAGTTAGGGAGAAAGAAGGATAAGGATGAAAAGATTTCAGCGGACTGCGCAGACTTCAAAACTCTAAACGGAAATTATTTGGGCTTTCAAAGCCACTGCATTTAAAGGGCTTCCGGAAGCGATTAAAGGAGCATTGCAAATTATTGCAAAGAACTTCCAAAACCGTCTCTGGAGTAAACATTCTTTTGTCTGGTAATTCACTGAAATCCGATTTATTAAACTTTAAGTGTTATGTAGGGTCTATTTAGTCAGATATGTCAAGGAGATGTGCATTTATGCTTAAGTGGGACAAACAATTTTGTCTTTTTTTTAAACTTTGCTGGCTTCTTAGACTTGCTTGCGCGCCCCCTGTTTTCATTCAAATACAATTCGATTCTTAGTGTAGTTAAATCTGTTCCTTCGATTGGGAAACGTATCCAAGTTGCACGATAGATTTAGTTGACATAATTTTCCTAAAATATGGACTCTGGTGTTAACAGTAAGAATTTGTTTATTTTTATTCAGTGAAAGTCAGCTTTCACATTGGTATTATTTATTTTACTCCAGAGTATTAGATTTAAAATCTTGCATTTTACTGTCTTTTCTGATAGATGTCCATTCATGTATAATAGTAGAAACTTTAAACGCATTTATGTCTTATCACTGTAAAACAATATATTTTTTATGATTGTTTAATTCATGTAATACAAATAAATTCTTCTATACACAGAGACATATAAATTTGAACCATCTCCAATAATTGTTTTTAGAAAAATTTGTTCAGAAATCAAAACTTTTATACCCTAACATGTGGACTCATGTCTTTCTAAAGTAATTTTCTAATTCCTGTTGGTCTAATTAGCAATAGCTAATGTTTTTTTAATGAATTTCCAGTTACAATTAATTTCGAACTTTAATATTGAATTTCGAATCTCAACCTTTTTGACTTCACTGAGAAGTGGAAGGCAATAACTTTTCCACCTAATTCTGTGAAAATGACTTAAATATGTTACTAATCATTAAAATTAATATACTTAAATTTTCGTGCTGCCATCTACCGGTTAATATGGAAGAATAATTTCTTTTTATTACCTTCGAATAACCTCAGGGCAATCTTGAAAGATAGAGCAAGCTCTTAACTCTTAAATAACTCAATTATTCACTTAATCAGTGAGGAACAGTAAGTTCATAAAGGAGAGCGGTAACACTGAGAAGAAATATAGTGAAATGTTCTTGTTAATTAAATTCATGTCAGTTAAACTACTTCGCATTTATGTGTAGAAAGTAAAAAAGCGTCACACTAGAACCATTGGTAGAAAAATTATAATTTTTATATATTTAAGCTTAATTTTTTTATTCCCTTCAAAAAAGTACTTTAGTAGGGTAAAATTATTTTCTAATTTTCATAGTTCATATCAATTAAACCTTATTAGCATTGAAAGCTTTCAAAAAAATTTAAATATGATAACAGTCTTCAGTGTTTGTAAGTATTACAACATGAATATTTCAATCAGAACATTTCCACGTTCAAGAAAGTATAACCGTTTTGTTAGAATCTGTTTTAGTGGACATAATTTGATAAGGGAATTTCGATTCGAGTAAATTTTTGGTATCTGATATTTTATTGTTTTGATAACTTTTTGTTAGTACCTGTGTTTTTTTCTTGGTTTAATTTATTATTCGTTAAATTAATAATGAGTTGATACTCTGAAGATAATTTGAATGTCCTATTGGTTCACCTATCTAAATTCTGAGATTGCTATTTCTCTTTTAAATAGTGTTAAATTTCCTTTTAGAAGAAGGATTATTTTTTAAATATTTGAAATAAGAATTGAAAATAGTTAGTCTGTTGATTTCTCATTCATATATTTCTTAGATAAATTTTGCGATTTATGCATAAATTTTACGTAATCTCACCAAGCAGAACGTTCAGTGAGAGAAAACCTGCATACCTGTAAAAATTAGTATTAAGATATCCAACTACGTTAAAAACATTTTTTTTAATGAGATATGAAGATTTATTTTTTTGAGGGGGG
>BMAV01022243.1:66763-84643 GCA_019973955.1 Trichonephila inaurata madagascariensis | reverse complement strand
ACTCGTTTCAAATAATAACAAATAATTATGTCCTTCATTTCGAATTACTTTGTGTTTTTAAAGATTTAAAATAATATATTTTCGATTTCCAGTAATTATTTTACACGTAAGTTTTTTTTTCCCTATATAAAATTTTTTTTTATTATTCCTCTCCTTGAGACATTCATTATTGTTCTCTTTTCTTAGCTTCATTTTAATATATTATCAGGTTTTTCTTCCACGTGTTGTATTAGGCTTAACTTTTCAACTTGTTTTTTTTCCCCCAATTATGTCGAAAATTTCTGCTGTACGTGGAAGGTTGGACCCATAAAACGTTGCTAACCCTAATTCGCTGGCCTAATTCAGCGACAGCCTTAGAAATCATAATAGATCTCCAGTTTAGTCCAAAGACTTTTTTGTATCTACATTTGTTGTGTTTGGTGAATTCCAATTTCTTCCTGCTTTAGCACTGTAGGCTCTAGTACTTCTTCACTTTTATTATATATATATATATATAGTCGGACCTCTATATAACAAAGTCGCTAAATCCCGGAAAAAAGTTCGTTGTATGGAAAATTCGATATATAGAGTTTCACCTTTCAATATACCTTATAAACCACATAAAACAAATTTTAAGTTCATAAACTCTATATATTAAAATAAGTAATTATTCACACATACCTTTTTGTAAATTAATATATATTTATATTATATATCTTAACTATCAAAAGAAAGAAAAATCGCAAGGAAAGTTTCTTGACGCCTTTCTGCACTTCCTGAAGAATTAAATGTATTTCTTTGATGCTCAAGCACTTAAGTTATAAAATTTTCGAGCTAAAGAAACGAAGTTACCAGTATGACTGATCAACACTACACATGAACGGATACTAGTTCAAGAAACTCCACTGAGGATGAAAGGGGACATCGAAGATGTTTACAGTAAACTGGACAATGGGGGGTCAAAGTTTGCACTTCTTGGATGAAACACCCAGAATTATATTGCTCTGGGCGAATTAGGCACCTAATAAAAACCGTTTCAAAATTTATGACCACTATAAAATGTGTTAAAATAGAGAATAGCTTGAAATGTCTTAAAATACTTTAAAAATTGGGAGAAAAAAAATTGAATCACAAGAGAAAAAGTTCGTCATATAAAAAATGCACTTCGCTATAGAGAGGTTATTTACGAAGAAAATCGTGAAATGTTCTTGGTTCCAGGAAAAAGTTAGCTGTATAGAAAAATTCGCAATATAGAGGTTCGTTGTATAGAGCTTCGACTGTATATATATTGTTATTCTGCCTTTGCAGGAATTATTCAAGTTTTACAGGTGTGAACCTATGGGAACAATTTTTTTATTTTAATTATAATTTTTTTCTTTAGAGAGAGGGGGGCGACATTTTCCATTTTTATCTGGGGTGGCAAAACTGCTCTAGCCGTTCCTGACTGAGTGGATCTGTTCTTCCAAAAATTTTAAATATAACCCTCAAGAATCACCCGAACAGATGTGTGTAATTCGTTGTCAATGGCATAAAAACATAAACACTAGGCCCTGTTCTAGTGTGACTTTTTGAAGGGGGGAAAGATTTACTCACACTCAAAAAATGAGTAATTATTTCTTTTCTAACCTTTCTTTTCAGCTTTTCCCACGTTTTAAATTTTGTGTAGTGCTATTATTTAAAACACGCAAACTGTTTGAAGGTCTTCGTGAGAGAAATAGGAGGTAACAGGGCTGTTTATTTGACTTCTTAAGAGGGACTTCATTCTGCAAGTTATTTTCAGGGAATGAAATCATGAACTAAATCAGTGAGCGAGTAAATTCCTGAAATAAATAAAAGTGTTAAGTCATGTCTCTAAATATTTTTTTGAAGATGTTTATAATCTTCCGTCCTAACACATTTTTGATATCGCACCCGAACTGATAACGGATATGATATATTATAACCTTTCAAATCAATTCCCTTATTACATTGCTAATTCTACCGCTCGATTAAGAGAGAGAATGATTATTATTATATTATTATTATTATGAATGAACAAAATACTGAAAAATTCGAACCTTTTTAATATTTGTTATCTGAAAAAACTAATTTACATAAAATTATAATTTTTATTGATTAATTCGTCATCATAGATTTTATGTTACTTCAATGATGAAATTTTGGAAATAATCAAAATGTAATAATAAGTAATTTTTTCACAATAAATATCAGATTCAATTTTTTAACATATTATTGCAACAACAAAAAATTGCCTTCGCTTGATTTTATAATTTAATTTTAGGATCTCCAAGTTAAATTCCCTAGATCTAAAAATTGTAGGAATGAAAAAATTGAGATCTGGAAATCATTTTGTTAACCAGTTAACCGTTTCAGAGCGCGCTGTTATGTGTGTCACGGAAATCGAGCGATGACGAGTATATACTGATCAGTCTTAGAGTAAGTGGCGTTGTTAAAACATTAGATCAAAAAGATGGGTTTATTTTATAAAATTAGCAATTTTATTACTAATACTTATTTATTTGGTTAACATAAACATACATTACATACATATTACTCGAAAAATACAAGAAAAATTAAATGTATATAAAGGTATGAATTTTAAAAAAATCGGTACAAATCAACTTTCTAACTTTTGCCCCTTTTAGACTAACATCTAAAAAACGTTATCATCGCACATAAGTAACGATTTAATACACTGTTTCAGCCTGACTGGTGCATGCGATGACGCATAAGTTCATCTTAAATTTTTCGTATTTTTTATTTGTTTTACACCGGCCTGGCCTCAAAATATTCTAAACATCTTGAAATTTAAGAAAATGTTTTGTGCTTTTTTTCCCCTTAAAAATCACGATTGAAATAGCCAATGGTCACTACTTTTTACACATGACGAGTATACTCGGCATGACTCAAAGTCCTAAAACTTCTCCATGACGAGTATACTCGTCAATTACAGTTAACTGGTTAAGTTAGGGGTGTTTATTAACGTTTAACTATAAAGCAACACTGGAGCTATGGGTGACGGTAGTAATTTTGAGCCTCGGTCAAGTAACGATGATGATATCTGAGCTAGCTGGCTCGTCTCACTCCAAAGTGTCACACCACGCCAACGGGAGGACTTTGAGCTCTACAGTTTTAACGTACATCCTCCTCCTCTGCACAGAGGGTGGCATGGTGGTCTTCAGAGGCATCAGGACTCGAACTCGTGACACGCCAACCATGAGTTTGTTACCATGACCGCTAGGCTACCGCGGCCATACCATTTTGTTGAAAAAGAATCTTTTGTTCGATTTTTTTTATTTTTTAGTTTAGAATATTTTTTTAAAAAAATGGAGTTAGCCATACTTATATATTGTTCCTCTTTCTTGGGCACCTAGATATGCAGGAGGTAGGGAAGAAACACTCGCCATGATCCAATCAATCTATTTATTTATCACACAATAAAACAACACAAATTCAATTAATAACAGTAAGAGAATGTCTCGGTGCTAACCGCAAAAGTGGAACAACGACGGTAATACACGAAAAATTAGGAGATTATCAAACTCGATTATTACTTTATATAGGATCTAGTCTATCATCCAATTTAATCTCAGTGAACAATCGTCATTTTTAAGCTTCCTCCTAATAAGTCTTTAATCACAATAATTCAAATATGATACCTGTCAGTAACAATCTCACCTGATTGGGGTTTATCTCCTCTCCTATTCTCTATTCTAGCTAGAAAACCGACTATATTTAGTAAATTTGAATATCACAATTTTCTTTTTCCGAAAGGTTGGTTGTGAATAACGCGAATTGATAGCCCAAAGATTTCCCAAGAGGATTAGTTGAAGGATTGGGGATAGATCCGTCACAGAGTTATAGGCAAATGAACGGCGTGCTGTAAATCCTAAGAGATAGAACACAGATAGTCCCACAAGACCCGTCTAAAAGAATTTTAAACATTTATTTAAACATCTTCATTTTTACTCAAAATACTCTACGAAAACGCATATATATACTAATTTTAATCCGTGTATGATTGATCCGTGATGATGATTTTAATACAGTCCCTTTTATCAAAACTAAAAAGGAAAGATATGTTGTAGCAATTATTTTTATAAGGATCCTGTTCGTTACACTAATAGTCTTAAATGAAAAGCACTCCTGTCTTGTGAAAAATGAAGACCGTAGATTTTAAACTATCAGACAGCGATGACAGTACGACAAAATAAAAGCGTGTTGATTACACGAGCAAACGGAGCCAAAGAGAATTCTAGAATACGTTGGAAACTTAACCCAGTCTTGAAACTTCGAGAAATAGAGGTACGTTTATACGATTGTTTTATGAAGTTTTTCATTATTAGTTGAGATGAAAATCAATCAAAAGTAGATCTCGACATGGGAATTTCCCGTTTGAAATGTAGGGTCGCGGAAGGTCGCTAGAGAAACTTTGACGCTTGAATAAATTAAAAGGAAAGAAAAAAAAATATTTATTTGCTTTAAAAACAATTGAATTTTTCAATTCCTACTATTAGCTCACTCTCTCTATATATTTATTTATTTATTTATTTATCTTGGTGGAATTTTCAATAGTTAATAAAATACATTTTAAAGCGCTCAATTGAGCTGAAATTTTATGTACATGATTATTTGGGATGACAATACAATAATTTAATTATAATTAATAAAAAATAATGGAGTAAAACTAATTATTTAAAGAATTACAAATATAGCCAATTGGTATCATTTTTAGCGACTTAGCGACCATTTTGGCGACTTGGGTCAAAACTTGAAAAGGATTTTTTCTCACGTTTTAAAGCATTCAGTTGAATTGAAATTTTATATACACGATTGTTTTGGATGACAATACGATACTTTAATGATAATTAATAAAAATTAATTACCACTTAATGTTGTGATTCTGTCATATGTATATACATATTTATATTAATTGTGTAACTATTTAATAAAAAGTAGCTAAAACAAAAATTTTCTTTGTTGGTCTAAGTAGGAATTGACTTAAAATTTTTTTTTTTATTTTACTTGTTTTTTTAAGTAGTTGGTATGAAATCTAATTTCAAGTTAGAATTTCGTGTTTTACACGACCAAAGTACGTAAACTATAAATTTAGCGTACATTTTTTTAGTAAAAATGTGCAGTGAACAGGAGGATTGAGAAGCCTTATGCTATAAAGGCCACCTTAAGTTATTAATAATCTTGCTAGACGAATTTAAGAGAGCACTGGGGGGTATCATTATTCATATTTAAAAGCGGATATTACTCTCTGGAACTCTTATTGACTTGCAATTATTTCAGAATCCTTCAAAATTAATAGATTATTAACAAAAGAGTGCTAATTATATGGTGAGATTAATGTACATTCTAATCGCGTATTAAAAGGTATCGTTAGTGTAATGTATATAGTTAACTCTCTCTCTCTCTCTTTTTGTAAACAACGCATCAAAATATTTTCTCATAAATTTTTTTTTTCATTTTTCATTTTTATTTATGATTTACACAATCAAAAATTATGCTAAAACTGGAAAAGAAATAAAAAGTTTTCTGGAAAATTCTAATGTATCTAATAGTTTTAAAAATCTAAGCATTCCTTTCTTATAATGTATTCTAATACTTACCGTAAAATTGGAAGTGTAGCACTTTTAACTTAAAAAGTAACATCGAAGTTTACGGGTGCGCATAAAACGCCGAGTATAAAAATAATAGCTTTTAGAGTAGAAAAAAAGATACGAGCATCATATACATATAAAAAAATTATTCTTCTACGCATCTCGAAATACTGCTTATTTAAAAGAAATGACATTCCTTATGAACTTAAAGGGCTGCAGTTCTAGAAGTATACAATTTTTTCACACAAAAGCTCGAATAAATTACTTCCGCGCGTTATGCGGCAAATATATCTAAAAATTTGAAAGTATAGGTGCGCGTTATATGTGTGTGTATATATATATATATATATATATATATACATACGGTGCGTGTTACACGCCGTATTTTACTGTATACATAATTGATTGATTGACTGTTTATTTACGCGTCGCACTTTGAAGCTGCACCTGGATTATAGGTGACAGACCTCGTAATATTGAATACCGTGGTTCAGTGCAGTGGCGTAACGTACGCCCCCTTAACCCCCACATCGCGAGGGGGGTTAGGATTCAAGGGGGCTCAAAGGTTATGGTTTTGCATTTTTATACGGCTTGGTGCCTGAAACCTGACTTTGCAGGGGGACCCTAATATTCTCCGTAACGCCACTGGTCCAGTAGCGAGTAGTATTCTTGAACTGTCATTTCACCCTTCAAATTTCGATATCACGCCAACGTGAGGACTTTGATCACAGGTTAACATACATCAGTCTCTTTGTACTCGATCCGTGTGTGTGTGATGGAATTACTATGCTACTTCTCATGTATAAGTAAGTTTGATAATTATATAGTCTTCCTTTGTATATCTTTTCTTGTTAGAATTAAGTGAAAGAAATCGGTCTCTCTCTGTCAAAATAATAATAAATATAAAGTAAATCACAGGATAATGGAAGGTTTTGTGACTGTTATTTCCTTGAACGGTATTTGTAGTCAAGAAGCTAATAACTTCGTAGTTAACAAATTCTAATGAAATTTAAGAAAGGGAAAAAAGAGGTATAGAATAGTTTTTATAACTCAATATACTATGTTTGTAAAATTTGCATTCGTTTATTTATTTTTGCGGTATTAATTATTTGAGGCGTTCTGATTATATAGGCAAAGATTAAAGTTATAAAACACTTTAATCTTAAACTCCAGAAAAAAAAATAATTTTGCAAGAGTATATGTTAATTTTGTTTACCGTATTTATCGAGTATTGTTTTGAATTGTGCGCACAAGAAAATCGACTTCATTTTGTCAAAATATATGGAGACACATTTTTGTTGTCCACACTTATTTTTTTATTGTATTTCTGTCTATTTTATTGTGAGAAAAACCTGTTTTTACGGATATTGCCCCTCTCTACAATTTTTGAAATTGGTATTTTATCAGTGGAAAATGAGCCTTCTGAGGGAAGAGAGAGAAGGAAAGATACCTAACACTGAAGTTGACCTATAATAGTGAGCAACATATTCATAAATGTTGTACGTTTATCTTTTTAAAACGTTATTAAAACTATTAATTTTGTCTGAATATCGGAATTTCTTTCACCTAGCATTTTAACAATAAAAGTTATAATTTAAAAATTATTTATGAGATTTAAAAAAGCAATTCATCCATCTCTAAGAATACTCCATTGCAGAGATAGACATAAGATAATTTTTGCATATATGCTTCAAAAATTAAAACCTGCAACTATACCGTAAATTTTTTTAAAGCTATGTTTCCTCCTCGTATTAAATAATGAGATTCTAATTTTAGAAACTTTGTATCTAAATTTAGATTGAATTTAAGATTCAAAAAAAAAAAAAAAAAATATGTAAGATCCCAAATTTATCCAAGTGGACAACCCTATCTTTAAACTTAATTCATCTCGTGTCTACACACCTGGTTGTCACCGATCCTATTACGAGTAATAAAGTAGGCAATTTATTCTTCCTCCTTTGGTTGTCATCGTCGATTCAACAATCCTACTCATTCTTTAGTTGATTATTGTTGTCTAAAACAAGCTACTATTTGCATGCACGACACGTTGACCTTTGACTACAGTGGCATCGCAAGGTCACGCAAAAGGAAAAAAAAAAGTCTTAGTGCCTCCGAACAACAACCTAACTGCTGTTCTCTAGTAGCAAGCTACTCCTGTCTGAAACGCTATCTTGGAAAGTTTTTGGCGTTTATGACGACAGCGGGTCCTATTAGACCCAATGTTAGCTGTCCAAGCAAGGTCTTAACAGTGGTTCCTTGTTGCTGTTGCATTGCGGGGGTGGTTCGAAAACTGTAGGAGGAACGATTTGTGACGTAATCTCAGCACTAAGTTCTTCTTCCTTCGAAAGGAGTAGATCCATATGTGCTGTTGGTGTATTATGTTGTATCCGTTTCACTCTCCATCCTTGATTTTCAGTAAGTATAGCATTTGTCTTTATTTTTCTATTACGCTCTGAAGTTTTTATGTGTCAAACATCTCCACGTGTGCGGAGTGTAGCCAACGATCGTCTTTTTTCTGATTGATTGTTTTTGTTCAGTTTCGGTTTCGCTTCCATGCTTCTCGTGTTAGTGCTTGTGTGTTTACATTTTTTTTCGACGGAGTTTATTTTGTTTTTCTTGAATTGTACAAATATTCCTCTCGTCTTCGTGAATACATAGCAGTAACTCAAGTGTACGTTTTCTTTCATTTTTTTTTTTTTTTTGTCAACAACCACTTTGCGCTTGTTTTTTGACGTTCACAACCATCGTTTACTTGTGAGTAATCTCGCACTAGTGTCACGCATAAATATATTAACTTTTCACATTTTATTACGAAAATTTATGTAGGTTTTTCTGTATTGAAAAATAACATTTTCAACTTTTTAAACACATGCTTTAACTTATCTGCAAATGTGTTTATATTTAATTACTTGAAATACTCGTATGCACCTTTCTAAAAAATATATGAATTGCTTTTATATACTATAGACATGTTTTTACCCATGATTTTTTAGGAATTTTTGCGATCTATTTTGTTTAAATAATAAATTTTGGACTATAACGTCATGTCAATATTATTCAATAATTCCCCTTTTTAAATTCTTTTGAGAAAGAAAGATGTATTTAAGTGTTTCGAAAATTCCTACACCATTCACAAATGTAGATCTGACAAAAGTATTTTGTGATTGTGCTTTATAAAAATATTTTACCTGTTACATATGTAGTAGTTACTTGGTAAAATTTTTAAACTTTATGAAACTATGTGTGTTTAAATGTATTTATGACATACATGCCAATTTAACTATTATCTGCGTACACATAAACTAATCAAATAATTAGTGGGAGTGTTATTAGCTGTTATTATAGAACTTTCCCAATTTTTTACCCTAATCAATTTAATAAAAAAAATTCTCACTGCGTGTTTAATGTGGACATCCTCTTTTTTAATTATATTTCCCGGTCTGTGACTTCCTCTGAACTCTCTAATTGAATAATTTCTTTTGATTTCCTTAGGTTAAGCAGTTCTCTTTATTCAATCTTCAATTGAGCTGATTGTTTTCGTAGAAGTGTGTTGATTACTACTTACGAGATATACTCACTTTTTTGCAATATGAGCATTAATAGACGATAGGACTTTGCATATAAACAATGATGTATGTAACTAATTACTGTAAAATGTCCACTTTTTGTAACTATTGTTCCTTTAGTTATTTGTAAGATCCTCTTTTTCAAAGAGTAGTTGATGAATGAAACCTAGATAATGTCTTTTTCCTGATATTTCCTTTATTTTGTTATTATCGTATTATAAAATGAAATGTTACTGAAAGCCTGCGGTTTACTGAAAAATTGTCCTAATAATTTCTTGTTTGAAGATTATATATATATATATATATATAAGGAGAGCATGTTTTTTTTAAAAGTAAGAATATTATTAAGAGTTGTGTAGAACACATTAGACAAAATTTAGAGTTACTTTAGAGAAATTTACTTTACAAAATTAGAGTTTTTATTTTTCAATAAAAACTCTTGTTCGATATTAGAAGTTTCAAAAAACTATAATTTTTTTCGTTGCCAAGAATTGTTGACTAAAATTTGTCTAAATATTTTAATTCAATTGCTAATTAAGAGATGTGATGCAGTTTTCTGAATGAAAAACTATTTTCTTTCAAATAAGAGTCACTTTAGATAGGAGAAGCAGAGAGTTAAAAGATTATAAAACAATCCAATTTATGATTATTTAAAATTTGGTTGTTTTTTTTAAGTGTCCAAAATATAAATCATTATAACGATATCGAATTATGTGATAATAAACTATTCGTTATTACCGTAAAATACGGCGTATAACGCGCACTTTCAACACAAAAAAATAAGATCGAAATTTATGGGTGCGCATTATAGGCCAGGAATAAAAACGATAGCTTTAAAAATAAAACTAGAGACGAACAAAAAAAATTAGACTTCTACATTTATTGAAGTACTAGTTATTTAAAATGTATGACATTTTTGTGAACTTAAAAAGTTGAAGTTCTAGAAGTAAACCATTTTCTTAGAAATCGGGATAATATCTCAAATAAATGACTTAAAAACATAAGATCATTACACGAGTACATTTCAAGGTTTCTTCGTAAAAAAGGGGGTGCGCATTATACAGCGAATATATTTAAAAATTAAAAATTGCAGCTTGAAAGTATAGGCACGCGTTATATGCCTGTGCGCGCTATACGCCGGACTTTACGGTATTTTAAAATCTTACGCATTTCTGTTGGATTTCAAATATTTTTGAATAACGTAATAGTTTTTCATTTTATGTGTATATTGCTTTTTCCTTCCCATGAAGCTCCCACAATACTCGAATTTAACTCGAAGCGTGAGACTCAATTTTTGCGTAGGGTGTGCATGCTTATGTGGGAGAAAAATATTAAAAATCTAAAAGTTGTGTATATGTGGAGGCGTTTACCTTTAGGGAATATAAATTCCATAGATAATGCAACTTGAAGCTGTAAATCAGATTCTAAAAGATCTAATTTAAATTTTAAAGAAGTGTCGCCAAAACAGACGACGTTGGTTGATAATAAACGATCTTGAGGAAGCTTATGAATAATTGAATTAAGAATACTTATGAATAATTATTAAAGTAATTTTTCCAGTTTAGAAGGGCCAGTTCCATATATATTTAAATATATAAAAGTTTTTAGCCTAGCCACGGGTAATTCTATATAAATCGAAATTGTTTTATTCTTGTATTTTATGTGTCTTCAATATGTGAGGTATGAAAGAGGAAACAAAAAAAATAATAATATATATTTTTTTTTACTGTTAAATTTCATTTACTTTTACGAATCATGTTTTTGTGAACGTTAGTGTCTTTTCTTGCTTCATTTCTTACTGAATTAAAAATTTTCAGGCTTCATTGCTATATAACGAGCACCGATTTATTTAATAAATCTAATAAACTTACTACTTAATTTATCTAATAAACTTACATCAATTAAAGTATTACTGAAACAAATTAGATGCATTCATCTAGAGAATGTACTAAAATGTTACTGTTTTATTAAAGTTTAAAATTTTTGGAGGTGATCAAGTAAATATTATAAGAAATGTGACATTCTTTACGAGACCATTATTTAAAAAACGGGCCATATCTCAAAAAATATTCATACAATAAGAAATATTTTAGTACATTCTCTAGAAAATAATATAAATATCAGGTTCAAAAAGTTCTATAGAAATACACACGTTCATAATATTTTAATTCTCATACTCTCCGTGATAGATTTCGAATAATTTAAATGCCCACTTCTGGTTGATTGAAAATCCATTTCAGATTTTTCTAATTTTATAAAATTGATTGTAATTTGGTCTCTAGGTAACGTGGAAACAAAGCAAAGTATGTTTTGTAAATCCAAATTATATCTCTATTCAATAAAATGAAAGACAAAAAATATGTGTTTTGACCGAATTTGGTTACTTCAACGTGTTCGGATACCTTAATTTTGTAATCTAGTTCATAGATTCCCAACTTTTTTTGAACTGTCGCCCCCTTTTCTAGTGAATATTTTGATCCCGTCCCCTTCCACTCAAGAGAAATAAGAGCGTACATAATACATGGAGAAAACAAGAATTAATTTTAACATAATATTCTATTACTAATGGAACATATTTTTTTTAATTTAATTTTTTTCTAAAGCCCCCATTTTTTCCCCTTGTGAATCAGAAATAGCTATTGCCACAAATATATTTAATTGTGTAATATTATATATTGTAGTTTTAGAGAGGCTGTTGTTGGAATTGAAACGCTATTGAATTTCTTCTTTATTTAAAAGAGTGGAATAAAAAAGTTTTAGCTTACCCGTTATAAAGACTCTTTTGAAAGAAGGTATGAATGATATGAAGGAATTTACAATAAACTATTGCTTTCCAAATGAAAAAAAAATTGACAGTTTCAGCCTTTGGAGAATCACACGTTAATTTCTGGTTAACATATTTAATTATATTTCTTGGATAATATATGTAACGAAATGTGCAATGTGTGTGTGGGCAAAACATTTTTCCTACTGCTCACAGACAAAGGCAACACGTAAACTACAGAAATTAAAATTTACTATATCATTCAATTTAATGTAATCGTTTATGTTTTCCATCCACTTCAAGAACTACCGAAATATGTGAATCTTTGTACACGTGATAGAAATGATTTAAATATATACAATCAACATAAGGTAACCAGTATTAAAATTTACTTTTGTTAGTATATAAGCGTATAAGTCTTTTTTAGACTCTGTTCGGTTAATCTGCCGAAGCCCCTCCGTGCCATCTCAACGCCCCCTAGTTTTCTCTGGGTCTTTTACTGGCCCCCTGAAAGCTTCAAACGCCCACAAGGGGGCGTTATTCCCCACGTGGAGAATCAATGATCTAGATACATTTTATCAATGTAATTTTATTAAAGTAAAAATCATTAGAGTCTATGTATGTGAAATACCTTTGCTTTTTCTCATATTTTCTGAAAATACAGAGTAGAGAAATTATACAAACACACACAACTTCTGTCAAAAAATATTTTGTCTTTATGCGATCCTTAAATATCTTTTCACAATTTTTCATGTATCTTTGATGATGGGAATGCATTTTTGATGTATACACTTCGAATAACTATAAATAAAACTTCCTTTTATCTGATATCCTTCCCTCGAACATTTATTTTGACACTACGATCGGATGGATCGGAATGTTTTTTGCTTGACTGTCTGTTACACATGAGCTTAGATAAAAAGAGAGAAAGACTGAGAGCATAGTTCTCTTATTCTCTTTCATTGGTTACACTTCTCTTTTGAACGTACACATCTGAAATAAACTGAATTCGATCGGATTTAAACAAAGACGAATTGTACGAGAAAGAATTTGACAAGGAAAGAAAGAGTGGAAGCAATACGTCTGGATTCGTGCAATTCTATATTTCTAACTTTATTTCCGGCTGCTAATGTAAGTTAAGAAATGTCAGAAACAGAAACTACAGAAGGGGGGGGGGATAAAACAGCTGTGTTTTGAATTTATTAAATTACTAAATGTATTGTGATTTTTGATAAAAGTCTTGTATGTAATTATTCGTCTCATTTCTTCTTTATGTTGTGCAGGGAAAAAGAAAACTACTTTTGTGATGAAGATTACCTATTGGTAGTTTGTAATGTTTCTTACTTTAAGGCCGAAAGACTATTAAGAAATAATTTTACGAAAAAAAAAAATTATACTTTTAAATTTTTATCATTATAAATCAAATCTACTTTCACTTAAATCAGTTTGTAATGTTTCTTACTTTAAGGCTGAAAGACTATTAAGAAATAATTTTACGAAAAAAAAATTTATACTTTTAAATTTTTATCATTATAAATCAAATCTACTTTCACTTAAATATCGACAATTACCCAAAAAACTTTTTTTGTGTGTGTCCAGGTGTTTTATCCCATTTAAATTTTAACTTTATTATAAACAAATAATGATTGCATGAGCATTGAAAAAAATGCATATGTTTGCTATTTGCTTAAATTACTTCATTCAGCTCTATAATGATTGTAAGAATAAATGCAAATACCCATTTTATATATATTGATTCCTATTACACATTTACCTTGCAGTCGAACAAAAATTTCCGCATGTTATGTTTCAGTGGGAGAAAAGAAAAAAATGATTAAACTTATTATAAAATCCGATAAAAAAATATTTTATTGAAAATAAAGAGAGTTATCTTTCATATTTTACGAAGTAGTTTTAATTTATCTTCCAGTTATTCAAAATACGTAACAATAGAAATTTATCAAGTATCATATGTTTAAGGTTTTAATAACGTAACCTTTGAAAATATACATTTCATCTTATATCTTCGAAGGTGTTTATGTATCCAATACTAATACAACCGTTGCACTTTTGTGATAACGAGATAAAAAAAAACCAGGGTAATTCCTGTCTAACCAATCCCATTAAATGCATCTTGAATAATAAATAAGTTTTATGACTTAATTTGTCACATGAAGAAAAGTGTCACTGGAAATTTAAGAATTAATCGTAGAATATTTTGCATAATGGCTAAGCTAACAATTTTGCAATTATTGCGTAAATACAGCATCATCTTGTAAAATTTTCGTTATTATTTACAAATTACTTCAATATCATTCATACCAATATTTATGCATGAATATAAATTGAATGATTGCCTGTTCTTTCGTTAGATTTAGATGAACAGCATAAGAATATTTTCTCTTGAACTTTTCTTTCGAGTTTTTTTCTTTCCTAATTTGTTGATAAGTGTGATATTCATTAACACTTCTTATAACTTTTTTTGTTCACTTTTGAAAGCTTAAAATGAATTTAAAAAAAACTTTTAAGCACAATGTGCAGTGACTCAGATTGAATTATGTTATTATTAATATATAAATATTCAGGGAATAGTTTTTATTCAGTGTTGTAAAATAGCTCATTCACTTTCTATATAAAAAAAAACACTTTAAATAATGTAAAGAATATTTATAAGTTCTTTTGTTCTCACAATTGCCTTTGCTATTTAACTTTTTTTCTTCTCAAAAGTAGCTGCAACGCAAGTGAAATCAGCCATACTATGTTAGATATACGGTTTATATAACAGCTTATGTTTTAATAAGGGGTTTTGTAGTCTATTAAATATTGTGTTTACTTACCAAATGCTTTGTGAGAATAATCAATGATAATTATGCTATTTTATTGCCGAATTACAAACTCTAATACAAGACAAGAAAACAATAACAATGGAAATATTTAAGAGATTTATACATATAAATAAGCTAGTTTTAACAAAAATGCATTCCCTGGATAAATTTTCGATATTTGACAATTCTATTCAATATCTATATCCTTTTTCGTTCCGATTTTCGCACCTTTACATGCAGTTAAATGCTCAGACCAAATTATGCTAAGTACCGACACTATTGATAACATTAATAGAGGCTGTGTAGCATCCCGAACTTGCTAAATTGCTTAAATTTGACAGCTGGGTGCAGTAACTTTGCCATTGGAGAACCATAATGATGAAAGCAGACTGTTTTAAGAGTCCTGTCTGTTTCGCATAAGCGTGGAAACATAACGTTAATTATTTTTGTTTCTCTCAATCAATGCAAAGTTGAATGACACGTGTGTGTGTGTATTACCATCGAATTTTCAGGTGAAATGTTTTAAATTAATTGTAATTGTTCGTTTCTTTTAATTTCAAGGTGTCACATTTCGTGCTGATAGTGCCGATTGTTTTAACTTAATTTCATTTTATTATTTTTCATGTTCTACAATTATAAAAATAACGCATTCCATCATTTACACATGTTCCTTTTATTTTTGGAGCAGAGATTTCCCCATAAATGATTTTTTTTAAGGTATCCGACTACGTTCGGAACCGTGATTTTGCAAAAACGTATAAATGGATAATATTTATGATATTTAGTGTCACTTAGATTAGAAAAGGTATATAAAATTGTTTTAAGAATATTATTACAGTATAAAAATTACTTAAGTACAATATTTTGTCAAAAAATGAACATAGAATGACTTATTTTCAAAATATTCTCCTTTTGTGAAAAATGCTTCTATTATAATAATATTTTGCCTTATATAGCTCAAACCTCTGTATAGAGGCTCAACTAGAATTCTTGAAATACATAACTTTGAAGTGGGTTTATCCATATTTTATGACAACAGAGGGGAGCAATTTTAAGAAAAAAATGCCGATAGTTATATATATATATTTCAATTGGTGGTAACTCTGAAAATGATATGAATTTTTCAAAAATCCTAGTTCAGACTCTTTGGAGAAGTCTTTTATATATATATATATATATATATATACACACAAGCTAAGTATTATTATTTTAGAAGCATTTTTTATAAAAGTATAGCATTTTGAAAAAAGATTATTCTAAGTTAATTTTTTGCCAAAATACTCTATTTAAATAATTTTTTTTGTCAAAATGTCCTTAAAACAATTTTATACATGTATTATAATCTAAGTGACACTAAATATCATGAAAATTATCCATTTGTGCGCTTTTTTAGAATCACGGTAGTCGGATACCTTAAACGCAATATATGCATAACATATTTGAAGTCCAGTAAGCTGAGTAAATATATAATTACGATTGCGTATATTTAATAAATATGTAAATAATATGTGCAATTTGAATAACTGCAAATGTTACGGGAGTGATACACACAGGAATTTTTCGGGAGGGGGGGGGGGTCGAAAGTCCACCATACTCGTATCGTACCCCAATACGTCGTCAAACATATTCTTTTAATTTCATCGATTGTCGGGAACAAAGAAACAGTTAAAAATTAATTATTGAATAAATAATTTGCATTAGTTAATAAAATAAATTATTAATAACACAGATACTTAATTACAAATTGCCAGAAATAGTATGTATATATTACTATATACATAGGATTATAATCAATAAAAAAAATCAAGGGTGATTGGGGGGTTCAGACCTCTTGCACCCCCCTTTGTGTGCGACTATGTGTTAAGGTATTGGAGAAGAGTGTCTATTGTCTAAATTAGTTTAAATTAGTGGTGTACTCTTAAACATGGGTAGGTTTGGAGGATTCAAACCCCTCCCATAAATCAACAAATTTTTCATTTTTGCATAAGGGTTACTTCTTTGTGATTTCACCTACGTTTTTCTAAATATATAACCCCTCCGATGAAAGTAATCTGTGTTTGCCATTGATTTAATTGCATTACTTTACTTTCTATATACTCTAACACTGATAACTGAAGTTTATTTAATATTAAGAAGAAAAAAAAATAGTGATGCAATGTGTGATATTCGTGTTATCTTTTTTAAGAATGAACTCCAATTTTCTTGGCTTAGAATGCGTTTTTTCCTGATTTATTCAAATTTTAGAGCTAAAAAGTATAAAATGTGTGCATGATTTACTATATTTTAAATCGTTTTAAAAGTACTTCCATTTAATTAAATGCATTGAAAGTGTGTGTGTAAAGATTAAATTTGAAATAAGTAACATTTAAAGAAAGCAAATACTCACTTGACAAAAAGAGTGCTTTCCAATGTTTTCTGTGGTGGTATTTTCGTGTAATCCTTCAAAATACACGGGATCTTTTTGTTGTCAATAGAGTTCATAGGTATCAAGTACACCTCCGAATTGAAAATAAAACTTAAAAAACATTATATCCTTTGGAAGAATACGTTCTGTTGGATTCTATTTCCCAGGCGCTGAAATCTCTTAGGAGGGTTTTGTGTTTCCTAGCAACCGGGTAAAAAAAGTCTTAAAAAACCAAGGAAGTTGAAAAGGAGAATGTATTTCTCTTAAAATCCTTTTTCTCCAGTATTGCTATGTGTTGTTTTCTATTAATGTAGTGAAGAGTAATGCCTGGATCTTATATAAAGTTAGAGTAAAAAAATTTTGAAAGAAATAAACTATGTATGATATATTGCGACTGGCGATCAAGCAGTTGCATCTAGCGTCAGATAAATATGTGTATGTAAAAATGAAATGAGAAGTGCTTTAAAGTAAAGAAAGCCACGGATATATTTATATAAAGAAGCATACTAGAAAATAAATTGGAAAGTGTTTCATTCACACATGAATTAGTAAGTGAATCAGCTATGTTTAATGTTTTTAATGAAAAACAAGTAATATAAAAAAATAGTTTTTAAGTCAATTCCTACTTAGATCAACAACGAAAAATTTTATTTTAGCTACTTTTTATTAAATAGTTTCAATTAATATAAATATGTATATACATAGGACAGAATCACAACATTAAGTGGTAATT
>BMAV01022243.1:20078-59232 GCA_019973955.1 Trichonephila inaurata madagascariensis | reverse complement strand
TGTCGTAAAACATGGATAAACCCACTTCTAAGTTATATATTTCAAAAGTTCTAGTTCAGCCTCTATACAGAGGTTTGAGCTATATAAGACAAAATATTATTATAATAGAAGAATTTTTCACAAATGGAGAATATTTTGAAAATGGGTCATTCTATGTTCATTTTTTGTCCAAAATATTGTACTTAATTAATTTTTTATTGTAATAATTTTCTTAAAACAATTTTATACACATTTCCTAATCTAGGTGACACTAAATATCATAAATATTATCCAGTTATACGCTTTTGCAAAATCATGGTTCCGAACGTAGTCGCATACCTTAAATAAAAAGTTAACCACTTCAAATGAGGAAAACGCATTTTATAAATAGAAAATGACATATAATGTAGCAATAGTCGATGATCTTCGCTTACTTTTTAATTCCCAGTGAGAAACGCCTGTTTGCAATTCGCCTTAGAAATTTTTTTCGAATTAAAATTCGATTACCATTCCTGCTCTTTCCCACCAGCTCACCTGTTCTTACACCTGCAATCCAATGTTTATGTTTACGTCATGGTATTTATGTGTCGCGGACGTCTCTGTGAGCTGCGTCCTACTTGGGGAGGTGTGTGGAGGAGCGAAGCGTCTCTCCCAAGAAGGAGCGCATGCGTAGGTGTCACTCAGGTGTTGCTGGGGCGCACCCACGACAGTGCAAAGTGACCCCATTCACTTCCACTGCCAGACATCTACTCGGAGGATAAACCATTCGGATATACATACGGCCTGATTTTTTTTATAACTGAACATCGCACAACTAACATAAAAATAGTGATAAGAGAGTTAATATCTTTTTTTATAGTCAAAATGTTAATTAAGTTTAACGTGGTGTATAAATTAAAATGTCTGTGTTGTGGAGGTTTTGGAATGTCTTCTTGCGAATTTCAATTCATCCAATCTGTCAGTGGTTTCTCGTTTTGTTACTTTGACAGTTATTAAAAGTTCTAGAAAGTTACTTTTTTCCAATGTCAGACGACGCGAACGAGCGATTCTAACGCTAAGCTCCATTAGTAATTAATCTTATGCTAATTAAATGCGTAGTTTTTAAATAAACATTTAAATTACTTTTCGAGAAATGGGAGTTGAAGAAATTTTTTTTTTTAAATGGAGTTATTTTATCTTCTCTTTTGAATTTAAACTTATTCAACTTATCGTTTTCAGAAAATAAATATTATTGCATTGACTGATTGTGTGTGTATGTGCAGGGCTTCGAACCGGAAAGAAGCGTATTTTCGTCGGAGACGAAAACCGGAACTGAACAAAAAAAACTAATCGGTTTATCTCGGTTCGATATATCTTTACTCATTTTGTTACTGCAACCAACTTATCAATATTTTCTAATTGAACGCCAACTGTACAATTATCATCATTGCATGTGAACCATATAATTACACTTTTATTAATGATAGAATTATATTTTCAGTACAAATAAGAATATACATAAAATAAAATTATTCATTCGGAACTGAACCGAAAACCGTTATTTTTGGTGGAATGAAAACCGGGACTGAACCGATATGTTTTTTTTAGTTCAACCGGAATGGGTTCGAAGCCGCGCGTGTGTGTGTGTGTGAGTGAGATTTTCGTACTCAATGGTCTTGACAAATTGCTATATAAAATCATATACATAAAAATTTATGCTTTGAGTATTGGAGTATATCTTTTAACTGTGCTTTTTTATTCCAAACATTTCTGCGAGTACGCAGGTTGTATAAGATCAATTAATCCATCCATTGGAATATTAGTGTGTCCTTTCGCAGTGTCAAAAATTATCATGCTTTTCTCATCTACCAGCCGCATGAAAAATAGTTAATATATTCATTAAAAAAAAATCAATGAAATTGTGCTTATTTAAATTGTCAAAAAAATATTTGAAGTACAATATTCATATTAAAAGACCTTCTTTCACAAGTCCGACACTGATTCGTTATGAAGGCTGTACCGTTAAGAATCAGAATTGGCCATTACTTGTGAGAATTGGAGAGAATGTAAGAAACACGTTTAGAAGGAATGAATGACGTGTGTTTAGTGGAGAAAGAGAACGTGCTTTGATTTTGCTCTTGGTTTGCTCGCCTTGAATTTGAAATATGTCTAAAAGAAGGAGAAAGGCTCGCATTAATCGCAGTAAGTGGAAATGCACCATTACAGCCTGCTTAGTATAGTCATTGGCTTAAAATTTAAATTTTACTTTTGCTGCTTTCCATTTGCTTCACATCATTATTTTTATTCAATTATTTTCAGTATTTTTACTTTTAATGTAACTTATAGATTCATATACGAGGGCGAATTTATATCATTTGTGCTGCATGAACCAAACATAACTATCACATTTTCCCTGATATTTTAAATTATGAAATATGTACCTTTATTTAAATTTATTTCTCGTTTCTTCGTTAATATAATAAAACGGTAACTCTTGGGCGAAAACAAAATATTTCTCCTACTCAGAGAAAAAACAAATCTTTTAAACAATATTGAATTTTCGCTAATTATATTTATTTCGGTAGAAAAATGTCAACCATTTTTTTTCTTTCTTTTTTTAAGGCAGGGGGAGGGAATGCGTGCTTTAGTGTCTTCTCGTAATTCGTTTAAGGACGAAATTAGCATAGAAGATAAAAGCGCTTATGTGCAAGCTATAATTTTGTATTTTGCTGCTGTCACAGCTGTAAATTTACTATTGAGTAACTTTGTTACCCCTGCAACTTAAGATCTTATTGTTCTCAAATGTTGCTTAATTAACAGCGAATCTTTCATAATTGTTCTTAATGACGTCGCTAAAGCTGAACAATTGCCGAATTGTTTCTAATTAACGATTTGTATCGCGGTGTCCAAATGTAAATTGTTTTATAAGAGAAAGTGAAAAATGAACAAATAATATATATATTCATATATATTTCTTTCCTTTTAAACAAACTTTAAAATGTTTTTTTGTTTAATTTACAATATCGAAATATTTGTATTTCTTAATGTGCATGTTTTTTTTTTTTTTTTTTTTTTTTTTTCTCGACATATTTATTCGACTTTATTCTACTTCGTAAAAAACGAAGTGAATACATTCAGAAATTTGATTTCGGATAGGATGCAGTTGTTATTTAACCTTCATCACTCCAAGGTCGACTTACTTAACTCTCATTCTTGGTCACTTTCCTGCGATCTTTTGTGTATCGTGCCTTTCTAAATCGAAATTATTTTTCAGCAGTTGAACATCGAAATAGTACTTAATTCCTGCAACTAAATATTACTGAAATTCGTGTTTTATCCGTAAATTTGTAGTTGTTAATGTGCTAAAGAGCTATTATTTTTTTTACTGTATCACAGTCTTCTTATTAAAAAAATACTTATTTTCATATATATTTTTTTACCTTTTATGGTACGTAGTTTAGTTTTTCACAATAGATTGCTAGATTAATAAAAAGTTAAATTGATCCTGCAAATGAAATCGTAATCATTTAAACCTACATAAGTGATAAGTGATGAATATAGTACGCAGTCTTATCGTTCGTGTTTGATCTGATTTTAGGGAGAATATAAAAAACAAATTTTTAGTAAAAGATTTTTCAAGTCTAAAATATTTAAGTAGATATAAAAGTAATTTACATTATTTTAGGAAAATAAATTTTATTAGAAACTTCAGTTAAACTTTCTCTTACTTATTGCATTGTATTTTATTCCCGTCTTCTGTTTTTAAATAGTACATCTAGACTGATTCAGTTATCTTGACATCTGTTCAAATATTTTGGCTGAATTAATGAAACGAATCTTTATACGACATGACATGCGTTACTTACACATTTTCCCGGGCGGGCCCCCATGGCCGGGGAGATTATCTAAATTCCAAAATCAGATATTAAGATTGGGAATGTAAATAAGCGGGAAATATTCAGAATGAGCTTTTTGGATTGAATCTTGGATATAACATTTGTTTTACAACCGAAATGCAGATCTATATCTGGAAAAGAATCAGCTTTTTTTATCATTACTTTCTTTTTAATTCTTCATCTCCAGAATATTAACAACATTTCGGCATTTTTTTTAACTTTTTCTTACTTTTTTATGCCATAAACTTCAAAAAACTCATTATCTACATCAGGGGTGGCCAACCCGAGGCACTCGTACCGCAGTGTGGTACGAAGGAGTTGTAACGGTGGCACACAAGCGAAGACTTACCGAAAAATTTAAAAAAAATTAAAAATAATAATAATATAAATAATTTTTTTTTTTTTTTTACAATTTTTTAAAAAAAATTTTAAAATGGGGTTGTCACAGACAAAAAACTCAAAATTTGGATCAAAATATGTTTGTGAATAATTGTTTTCTGTTGAATACAATAAAATAAATATCACTCAAAACTAGCTGATACGCACCTAGAATAACCTAATTTTCTTAGCATCTGCAAGAGCTAATCCTAATATATAGATGGCTTGGTAAAAAAAAAAGTTGTAATTCAAAAGCCACATTAAGCAAGTATACTGAGTGTTTAAAAATTAGTTTGAATTAAATGATTCTCTCTCTCTCTTAAGTTACTCGTTTTTATTGTACTTGTAAAAAGTTTATTTAAAATCAAACCCAAGTTTATATATATACTTTCGTCTTATTTATTATTTAAATTTTAACTGAATAGACTTTCATTAAAAAATAAGCTATTTGCGTAAAACTTCATCTTTAATAATTTTGATTCATATATTCTTTCGTGTTTGTGTGTTTATAAGTTGTATATGTATTTTATATTAGCTCGCGTTCATTTGATTCTCGTTTTCATTCAAACCCGTTCGATAAATGGAACTTAAGTCGATTGTTAATCCAGTCTTTCGGTAGTATATGAGAATTTTATTAATAAATAATATTTAAGGTGTGATGAATCGGGAAAATAATTCGCTTTTGAATTAAAATTTTAATGTTCAGAAATATTAAAATAAATAAGCAATCACTAGTAGCGTATAAATGTTTCGCCTCTGAACTGAATTTCTGTTGCAGATGTTCTTTCTTTTTCTTCGAACTCGCACGTTCACGGCCATTTGTTGCCCTAACCCCACGCAAAGAATTTTGGCCTACATATTCTTATCTGTTCGTTCCCTGATATGCCTCCAAATCTTCTCGTAATCTAAGGATAGCAAAATACTGAACACTTTTTTATGAGTTGTCGGAAAATATATCCTTCATTCTTTCCTTTGGAATTCATTAATCGGTAATTCAAAGTGACACTTTGATTTAAAGCATTTGGAAAAATTAATTAAACCTTAAAAACTGTCTCTTATTTCTAGAACATTCTGAAAGGGGAATTTAATTTATCAAAGATTCAGAATTCGAGTCATTTTCTTAAAATTGTTTCTCATTCAGTTTGGAATTGGAAATAATGTTTAACTGCATTATTGACTCTTTTTTTTTATGCAGACTTTTTTTTTCAGTGTTTACATTTTATATGAAATGTACATAAATCGTACCTCCAAATTCAAACAGTACTTTAAATATAAGATCCATTAAATAATATGTATTTGTTAAAGCTGAGAACTCTCCAATTTTTTTGTATTTTCAAATTTTACTGTTTAAAATATGTACGAAGTTTTGCGTCTATAAAAACTTCGAACTTTTTATCTTTTTTCAAAAAAAAATTTTTTTGTATATTCTTTGACGTACATGAAGGTGGAGTTTAGGGTCCTATAGACCAAAAGATTTTTAATTTTTTGCATAAAAATTGTCTCGGTACTTCCGTCTAGATTTTTTTTAAATTATTTTCTCAAATGTGAGAATCATTTCATGGTGGCACCATCTAGTAGCGCGAACTAATTTTGACGCTTGAATTAGTTTTAACTGAAGCTCTCATCGGATGCTAAATATTGCCGAGACTGCCAGAGCCAAATTGATACTCAAGGGATCTTGTACATGCCACATAATCCAATAACATACGTGCCTACGATTTTCTCATCCAGAAAATCTATCGACTCCAACCGGGATCGAACCCTCAACCTTGGGCCAACGAAACGGGCCCGCTGTCTCTAAGCAACCGAGCCGACGTTTTTTAAAAATATAACCCTTCCCATGAAAGCAGTCGGTGTCAATGTCGCAGGAAAATGTTGAAATTAGGGATTTCATCAAATCCCTAAGGGAGATGATCAATTCACGCAAGATGTGTTAAAATAACTTCTCTTTGAGGTCATTTCCCTGATTTAAGTAAGTGATTTTAGCAAATTCCCGAACTGTTTTAGTGAAATGAACAAGTCAGCATTTATAGAGCTCTGTTTTCGCTTGTTGCCACTCCCTTTTACCTCCCCTCTCTCATCGTCTGTGCCAGGCAGTGCCGGGCTTCTGACGTGACTCACCAAAACAAAATGATCTAAGTATCATTTTTTAGTTTTCTTTAGTTATATTCTTTGCATTATTATCTTTCGATTGATATATCACTTTTGTATGCCTGAAAACTAGAAACTGGATAAAACTTCAATTTAAATATGTAAACAAATTTGGGAATTCGACCCCGCCCCCCCCCCCTTATAGATTAAAAAAAGCTTTTTGATAATAATAAAAAAAAGCCGTTTTAAAAAGGGAAATAATAACTAAAAAAAAGGTGTTACAAATAAAGCAGGATCTTTCTGAAGTACTACATTAATGTATAATTTTTTAAAAAAAGTTTGAAATTCTACTACAAATGTCCTTTTTTAAAAAAATACCAGCCTTATTATCTAATTATTTTGTAAATTAATTTCAAATAATTAATTTGTAATTCAATGATTAATTGTTGTATTTTAATTATTCTACTTTTAATAATGCACCATATTTGCCAAATAAACACTTTTAAAACTCTTGACAATGTTATTTCATCATTTCACTGAAATAGGTTAGGGATTTGATCAAATCACTTACTTTTCTTAGGGAAATCACCTTACAGAGTTCTTATTTTAGCATCTTTCGTGAATAGATCATCTCCCTTAGGGATTTGATGAAATCCCTAATTTAATCATTTCCCTGCGACATGGACGCCACTGTATATAATCAAGTATAAAACTTGCAGGAATTAAAAAAGGAAAAAAACAGAGTGAGACTTCATGTATATTGTTTTATATATCTTAGATCATATTCTGATTTTAATTGAGTTATTCGAAATTGTACTAGTAAAATTTTTTATCTCTGTCATTTGAAATTGTCTAGAAAAGAAAAAAAAAGCTCGTGATAAAAGTTTCTGTGTATACTTTCTAAAAAAAGAGGGTGATATTTAAAAAAAAGTTAGATTTGAAATAAATTGTGTGAGTGTGTGTGTGTGTATATAAAGCATTTTCATTAAATTTCGAAATGGATTGAAATTCTAATCAAAAGTCACAGTCTACATAAAACTTTTAAATGAAATTTTCTGATGTTATTTAAAAAAAAAAATCTCTTCATTAAGTTTTCTAACAGGATACAAAAGTTTTTCCTAATAATTTGAGAAAATCATTAAATCTGATTATAAGTTGATTATCGTCCTCCTCTGCAGTTTTACCTTTTTCTTCGCTTATTGTGTGAGATTAAACATTTGTTCCCTTTTAATTATTGGGTACATGAAATTTAATGTACTTCTCTCATTATCTGGCGCTCGTACGAAAAATGTACCAATTTATTTTTAAACTTTTCTTTGCACATTGTAAGTTTGACATGTTCAAGCAATCTTTGCATCATCTCGCTTCTCTTTGTAATTTATTTTATGCGTCAAATTAATTTACCAGGTAAATGTATGTACGAATGTACTTTTTACTTCCGGTTAGTGTTTTAAACATACAATAAAATATTTAGCTCTTATGTCGATATTTTATTCTTGTTTCATTTCCATTTTTTTACTATAATCATAATTGACATTTAAACGCATGTATTGAATCTCCTTTTCTTGATTTCTCTTTTCAGAACTTCAAGCTATTGAAGCCTGTAGTTGGCTGCGTGCTGCAGGATTTCCTCAATATGCTCAGATGTACGAAGGTATGCACGATTTCCTTTTAAATTCCTATTTTAGAGTTGTATCATGCCATAAGACAAAATCACACAGTCTTCATGGTGTTTTTATTAAAGTGTTAGATTTCTTCAAGAAATGGGGTTCGAGGAATTTTAAGTTTATTAAAAGTAAAAATGTAAAGTTTTAATCTGCTTTTATATTGAAATCAAATGTTACTAAAAAGACTAAAATGTTCTGGAGCAAAATAAAAAGTTAAGAAATTAAAAAACTTATTAAACTAAATTTTAAAGATAATCTTACTTTTTTGGAGATAAAACTTAGAGTTTTCTGTAGTCTAGAAAGAACTTTTTTTTTTATCTGCATACTCAGTTAATGTTCCTTTAATCGATTTTATTTTTGTATTTGCTTCCATAAAGAATATACTGGATTTCTGCATCATTCTATTGGCCGCGGTAGCCGAGTGGTATGGGTATTGGATCGCGGCTTGCCTTGTCACGAGTTCGAGCCCCGTACCACTAAAGACCTGCCGTGTAGGGCAGCGATGCACGTTAAATCTGTCGAGAGCTGAAACATCCTCCCGTTGGTGTGGTAGTTAGGAGAGGGGGGTGCCAGCTCAGGTGTCGTCCACGTCACTTGACCATGGTTCAAAATTACTTGGTCCGTCGCCAAAAGCCCTCGTGTAGCTGAACAGTGCGACGTTAATATTCAATCAATCAAGCATCATTCTACTAAATTGGTATTTTTTCCGTTCCTGATTACTAAAAAAAAAAAAACTGTGGAATTAAAGAATTTTGTGAGAAGTCATAAGTTTACTCATATTTTATGTTAATTTTATTTGATTACTTGAAAATAATAATATTTTACTCGTTAAACCCCCTCATTAATATATAACCTTTAGAACATCTCCTAGGAGGTTTTCTTCGTTGTTTATTATCTCCAAGGTTTTTTTTAAATATCGTACATAGCTTATGACTTTGAACTTAAAAGGACAAAAGTATTTCATTGTAACACCCAGTCATGTCTTCCTACTCTACTGGCCATTAGATTTGCAACGCCATGAAGAATGATACAAAAGTCAAATTCGCATGAAAGTAAGAAGACGCTGTGATATGGAAGTCATTAGCATTTAAGGGCAATCGAACAATACAGGAAGGAGAAATGACATCTGAAACTCTGTATAAAAAAAGTTACGCAGTGGGTTTCACATTCAGAAATTGCATTTGAATGTTGGTTGATTGGCTCATATAAGGAGAAGAAACGGTTACCTACACTTGTCGGGAATTCGACAGCGGTCAATCGAGAGTGTGGTTTATCGTTCAACGATGTTCTCTCATTATTCGAAATCCAACGACTGCCATGCTGTTATGGAATCAATGAGCTCAAGAGGATTATACAGAACGCAATTGCAGAATCTCAACGGCCTTTCGTCATTAGTTTCTGAGGCGACAGATATGTTGTAAGTTCGGCTTTGCTGTACCGTACAACCACATCATAGATCCTGAGTCAGAAAATAGGCTTGTTGGCAGCTCAGGTAACATGACTTCTGGAACAACGCGTCCAACTACAAAACTGTTTACAGAAGTGGCACCATGTCGTCTTTTCAGATGAGTCGTGGCCCTGTGTGCATTATGATGGACGTATTTGTCTGGAGGCACCGAGGAATGCTCCTGCGCTTGCTTTCAGTATCGTTTTATAGGTCCTGTATATGGTGTAATAGTATGGGCAGCCATTGGGTACACGACACGAACACTTTGTTCGCGTCGTCGGTAATCTAAACAGCCAGCGATACATTTCTCAGATTTGAAAGGCAATGGCTGTGTCCTATCTTTGAGGCCTAGGATACATCATCCATTATCAAGATAAAGCAAAACCACGTGTTTGGCTTTGTGTCCTGACGTACCTTGACACAGAAGGTGTTCAACTGTTACCCTTGCCAACACTCTTTCCAGATCTCTGACCCGCTGAAAACATCTGGTTACGGGTTGCTGTCACTGCTGTCCAGCCGCTAGGATTCATGAAGTGGAACGTAGATAGGATGCGTTGTGCCCGCATCTGCCATCCAACGCCATTTCGACACCATGCCTAATCGGGTTAGAGCCGTTTTGGCTGCCAGAGGTTTCAGTTTTGTGCACTAGCTTCGGGCCCTGTATACTCACAAATTGCTTACAAATTTAATCTGTTTTCTTCCTACTGTGCTGTTTACATACAATAAGCAAAGTTTTATTTGCTTGTCTTCCTGGTGTTGTAATTTGAATGGCGAGAAGTGTGTATCGTACTATTTCGAAAAAGTTCAGTATTTTCATTACTTGAATCGGTGTTCTTGTAAAAAGCTTTACGTTCTTGCGATATTTTCTATACTTATATTCACCACATCTAAGATTTCGTAAGATTTACATACGTATTAAGGTATGTATATTTAGTATTATTATTACAGTGTGTTGCCAGAACTGGAGTAAAACTATTATACTTCGCGTTAGCCCAGCGTCCTGTTAGAAGTCTCAGGTCTCGAGGAATGGAAATTTTCAACCATTGTCAATTTATTGCATTCATTTAGATTGATATTGGATCTTTGCTAATTTATAAAATCAAATATTTGGGGTTTTTTTTTTTTTAAATCAAAACCTATCTTCAATTTCTTCTTTTAATTACTTTTTTCTGTATTAACTTTAAACTCGTCAGAAGGCTATAAACGATGTTTTTCTCCGCTCGCTCAGAATTTTTTTTATTCTTACATCCTTATTTACAGTTTGTTCGATCGGTAATTGAAAGATCGTGGCTGTTTACAGAAAAACTGTTTTTTTTTTTGTGTGTGTTCGTTCTCTTCTCTGTCAAAACTTAATGTCTTTTTTAGTTCTACAATTTTGTAAATTTTTTTAAACTCTACAACTAACTCATCACTACTCATTTGGCTCATATATACTGAATTGCAATACTTTCTTTATTTCTACAGTCCACAAGTACTAAGATTAAATCACCAAAATTAACAAAACTAAAAGTATAATTTTTTTATAATTAAATCCTAACGTTTTTTTCATCTAAAATTATATTATTACTTTGAAATATCTTATTTTATATAGTTAATTTTAATTGCTTTTTAATTATGTAAATTATTTTTTAAATTTTCAGATAACCAATTTCCCATCGATATATCTATTGTTCAAAAAGATCATGCATTCCTCCATCCGGATTCTATACAGTCCTTATTCCGGTGAGTGGAAATTGTTTATATAAATTATTTTGATGCATGCGTGATAATATAAAGTACAGGAGCTTTTAACTAATGGTCTCATCAAATGTATTAGTAATTTTGAAACTTGATTTATTATTTATCTCTTGACTTTTCTTGGTTAATATTTATTATTAAAAACATTTTTGCTTTTTCATCATTTTTAAGAATTTCTTCCATAGTAGTTGATTTATATGATACACACAAATATTTTATTTGTAAAAAAAACACTTTTAAACTAAGACACTTTTTCTTTTACTCACAATAATTTTGAATAAATACTTTAAAATGTTTTTATTTCTAAAGCATTTGGAAAATACCTTATTTTTATGGAGGTTTACAGTTAATAAATAAGTGGCTTAAATACTTATTATTATATCATGGAAGATAGTATTTTATATGGTGACACTTAACACTAAACACATCTAATTTCCATTTTAATATATATTTTTCTCATGTTAGCATTGTAATATTGTTTATAACAATTTCTAATTACTAACTGTAATCTTTCAATTTATGTTTTGATGTAAGTAAACACATGTATTGATCTATCTATCTATCTATCTATCTATATATATATATATATATATATATATATATATATATATATATATATGCCTTATTCACTAATAATCAAATATATTTGTTTTCTTGGCATCTTTAAAAAATTAAATTGCCAACCTTCATTGGATTTATTTTTTTATAAATGAAAAAAAATTGGGAGAAAATTCTTTTTATACAATTAAATTATAGGAAGGTAATCTATATATAATTGTTTTTATGTGACATTTATTCTCAATTGCATGTCAAACATAACATCAAATTAATAAAAATATAAATGTAGGAAGAGATTTTTTTTTCTATGCTTTACACTACAATAACTATTTGACTTGGTTTTACTTGAATTTTTTTTTCCATTTTATTTCTCAATTTAGGAGGCTGAATACTCTAAACAGATGTGCTAAAATGAAGTTCATGGATCATGTTCATCGCAAATCGGTAATACTTCTTACATATCTTTCTTATCTTAAATAAACCCTCTCAGATTTTCATAAAACATATTTTGATAAATATTTCTGATTTATCAAGGATTAAATTTCATTTGTGTATTATTGTTAAATCTTTTCTTTGAACAAAATACTATTATTTTGTATGAATTTGCTTTTTAATGCCCTGGGTAAAACCATATTATTCCAATCAATTATATGAACAGAGATTGCTTATGAAACTAAATTCAATTACATACAAACCAAATTGTATTGAATCGAATCAGATATATTGAACAATATGACGAATGTTTTTCAACTAGCATATTATATACTGATCTATCATTGAAGATGAAGTGTATAAATTTTTTGGAGATGCATTAAATCCACAATAAAAAGTATCACAAGAATTAAAAATTGCACACATGTCAGAATTTGAGTAAATCATTTAAAAACGTTTTTTTTTAGTTTGAAAAATTGATTAGCATTAATATTTTATGATAAAATAACTCAAAACATTTGTATGAGCATAATTACATGTTTGAAAATTGTTCATGTTACCTACGAGAAATTTTTGTTGTTACTTGAAAGATACAAATGGATTGAACTGAAGTTAAAAAAAACTAATGATGTTGACTGAGTCTATTTCGCAGAATGATTTAGGATTTCATGCACATGCTTTTTTATATACGTGCATAGCTGCGAGCTAAGCCTATCTTGTAAGAATATTACATGAAGGTGGAGACGGAATGCTAGTGTCTAAAGCACCTTTATGTGGTTTCAGTGAATTAATAATGCCTATTAAAATCATCATGATCTCCCAAAGCCACCATGTTATCTCTCCACTATTGCTATTTTTATCTATTCCCTGTAGTATAATTCTTAAATCCCTATTGATTTTTATTTAGATCATTATTTTCGAATAGATTTTGTTAATTAAGTGTGTAAAATGATGTTTAAAAATACATTTATTATGAAATCTTTTTACTGAATTGGTATAAATGGTGAGAAAAGAATGAAAATATTTAAATTTCATGAATTTGTATTAAGAATTAGTGTGAGAGTCCTATCTAGAAAATCATTCTATTGTTGAGATTTAAAAACGTAGACTATTCCTCAGCTACTATCAAATTGTTGCGATCTGTCGCCTGCAGGTGTGAGAGGGTTCGAGTAAGAAACAGACATTATTCAAAGTTAACCACTTTTATTTAGCCTTTCACGCGTATGAGAATTAATGAGAATACACACTGAGATAACTAAACCCGAGGAGCAATAAAACTTATTAATCTTATTCAAAATATAAACACTTATCTTATCTATTCTCTTAAACACTCTTGCTGCCAACTTGCTTAATCGTCAGCCCTAAGGTGGGCGACTTCCTCCTATCTCTGAATCCTTCCCTTTGGAATTAATATTACAAAGTGCGACCACACACTTGTCGCTCACACTGTGCTTTCCACTTAGGATCAATTTTCAATCATCATCACGCCTTCTCCACGACTAGCACTTAAATAGAAGTTTGCATTTACATAAAATCGTGTCCTCTGTACGAAAAGCGGTTTTTAGCTAAAATCACAGTTAAAAAAGAAGATTCGCCATGAGGATTATTTTCTTACCTCTTAGTGTATAAGGAATTGCCTGTAGCAGTAACTCCTTTTCCTGTTTATATTATCTATTCTCTAAGAGACGGAAAAGTTATTCGTGCAAAATAAAAATTCTAGAAGTCCCTATCTTAAAGATGTCAACATTTTCTAATAAGTTAAAACGTATTTGTGTTTTTATTAACAAGGGAAATTTTTTTTAATATCTTATCATTAACAGATAATTCTTGTATGTGTATTTAAATGAAAATCGCTTGTTTAATTTTTGTTTGAGTTTCTTAAAATTATTTTTGCGACAAAAGTTGATCTAAATTTTTAATTTGTTTTGTAATAGCTCTATACAGAGGACAGTGATGATGAAGAACAATACGCTTTGAGCGAAAACTGGGAATTCGAACGATCTAGTAGAAGATGGTCTCGTATTCCCTCTCCTTTGAATGATGCTGTGGAATTTGCAACTAACGAACCCCTTGCTTCATCGAAACAATCTGGTCATCAGTTGGCAACTTCTGGACGAAAATACCTATGTCCTGAAGAAACGTATTGCAGCAGTCATGATAGTGTTTTTATCGATGATCAGCACAGTAGTCCAGATAGTATTAGACGATCGACATTGCATAAAAGTGAACGAATATCTGTATCTCCCGGGCACATTGGAGATTGTAGTCCAGGATCTAGCTCAGGCTCTGGTGGTACGCTTAGTTTGGCCTCTGAAGACTTTCAAGAACAGCGCAAGACTTTACGAAGAAGCGGGAGTGATCGAGTGAAAGAAGGTGCTAAAGCATTACTGCGGCGAATGGAGAGTTTAAAGGGTAAAAGAAAGAAGAAAGTATCCGATGCTAACAAAACGGAAAATGTCGCTACAGTACACAATGGGACCGATGGAAGCTCATCCAGCAGTATACCTTCATCGCCACAATTCCGAAGATCTCAGAAGCCTAACATTGTAACTCCTGACGGACAATCCGAGAGCAGTTCAAAGGAAACTGACATTGCTTCTAAAAGCAAGGATGATATGAGTGCTCATAGTGATTCCGAATGTCGCTTGTTTCTCACTTCAGATCGTTCGAAGGATACTAACAGCAACAATGTGAAACATACCAAACACTGTATTACACCACAAACTTCTGTTACTATTACATCGCCTCAAGAGGAATCGTCTATCTGCCTAACTAAAGGAGACAAAGATAACGAATATTTAAAGCCGGATTACCAGGGAAAAAGCTTGTTGCATCCAGATTCTGCTAATGCTGAAAAGAAAAAAGAAAACAAAAGAGGCAGCTATTATGATAACGTGTGTGCACCGCTTGTTGTTTTTAATGATCTCTTCACTGAAAGCGAGAATGTGTGCGGAAATGAGTGTAAAGGCACATGTAAGTAATTAATTAGGAACTTTTTTAATCTTTGTAAATAATATTGAGGAATTATATTATTTTTTTTTCTATGAAGATGTGTGTAATTCTTTATTTGTAAAAAAAGAAGTGTTTCGTATTTTAATTCTTCGAGTGGGAATTGAATTTGACTGAAAATACTGAATACTGCTTAATTTTGAGTTCTTTGCTCATCCACAGTCAGCAATGTATTTAATAGTCAGAATAATGATATAAACCACTGATCATAATTTATATTATACTTAAGCACAGTAGATGCTTCTTTGATTCTACTTCTTACTGTAGAAAGTTAACTGTAACGTTTTGTAACGAATGTACAATCGATTTGAAATAATTATTTACTGCATCGTGTCTTTGTACATTGTCACATTATCTTACATTCCGTATTCGATAGTAAAAAAATTTAATGGAATGGAATCTATTGACGAGAGATATAGTTTGTGCACACAGCTGGGTCCTTATGTACATTATAAAGTCCTGGAACTTAAGCCCACTCTTCAAAAAGGTAAACATTTCCCAGCGTTTGAAGTTAAATTATTTTTTTATTGCATTACAGTTAAAGACACGAGAGAAAATATTTTACATCTAAATAAATTAAAAGTATAATTCAAAACTGCTAAGAACCATCTACTTCCTTTCAATCATTTAACGACGTCTTCTAATTTTGAAGAAATTTGTATTTGCCGTTTTGAATTAAATTTTGGTGCTTTTAAAAACATGGACGAGCCAAGAAAACGCAGTGCTTAAGTAAGATTTGAATTTGTAATTGGTGATTTAAAAGTCACCTCAAGGTTCGAGACCTGACTTAAACAAATATTATCGTATAGAACAGGGGTGGCGAACCTTTATGGATCAATGTGCCATTTTTTCTAAAGAAATGTTTAATGAGGTATAAACGTGCCTTCAAATAATTTTGACGTGATTATTGGGAAAATAATAAAACTAAATACGAACAACTCAAAACTCTTTTATTTACTACGTAAAAATACATTTTGCACTGTATAGTAGTAAATGTTTAAGTGACATTAGTGTGACTTGTGTTGTTGCAGATTGGATGACAAATAACTTACTTATATTAGGATTGTAAGATGTTACTTTTAGTAGAAAGCATACTGAATTGGAGTCATCTGCCAAATGGTTTCTAAGGGAGTCTTTAATGTTATTCATCTCTAAAAATAATGACTCACAAGCATAGGTAGATGAAAATATGGTTAAAATGGCATAAGCCAGCTTCTTCAAATAGTTAAATGTGTCTGTGGAATGTTCCACCATCCCGCGACCAATCACTCGTTTTTGTTCGTAATACTTCATAGTAAACTTCGTTATTTTGAACGGTGGAGTGCCCAAAATATTGTGTCGCGTGCATTCAGTGGCACACGTGCCATTGATTCGCCATCCCTGCTATAGAATAATAAAGGTTACACATTAAATCAAAATAGATTTAAAAATTCTTGTGTGGCATAGTGTGAAAATGAAAAATTCGAGAGAGATAATAAATTTCTTCAATTTCTTCATCATTTTCTCTAGTTCAAGGTGTGTTTTTTTTTCTTTTTCTTTTGTGGCCTAGTGATAGAATCCCATCTCGAAACTTGTATCTACCTCAAAATGTAGTTTAAAATAATGGTGTTACTAAGCTTTAAATATAAGTGGACTTAAAAATTCAATTAAAACAACTGTAACTTTTTTGAATTTTATAACAAACTTCTCAAAATTTCTTAACAATTGCTTAAGATGTAGTCAGTAAGGAAACTTTTCAACTACATCTTACACTTACATACCAAGTTAAAGAAGTAGTATTATGTATAATAACAGAACTTGGATTTAAACTGCATAATTTCTAGGGTTCGTGTAGAAATACCAAACTTAAGCTAGACACACTATGAACTAAAATAGTTAACCTTTATGTATAGGGAGCCTGCAGTGGCGTATGCAGACAATTTTATAGGGTTAGGATATACACTCTATATAACAAAAAAAAAAAAAAACACGACGCACCAAGAAGGAGTTGCCCGATTGTAATGAAATTTCGTATACAAAGACATTTGTACCGAACAGGCAAATGATTACAATTTGGTGTCCAAAGAATGAATAGCAGGAGCTACAGCACATCGGAACTGTGCACTCAGCAGGTGTCTATAAGAAGCTATTCTCAATCTGATGGTCAAAATTTCTGTTGCATTGCTATTTAGGATACCTTTCAACGACTGAAAAAATGCCTCGCCGCAGGATTCGAGCTCATTACGAGAAACTGTCAGGGTTTGAAAAAGGTCGTATCATTGGATTGAAAGAGGCAGATTGGGCAAATCGGAGAATCGTTCGTCATATGGGTCGAAGCGATGTGACCATTAGAAGATGATGGCATGAATGGGCGGGCAATGGCAGATTTCAGCGTCATGATGGTAGCGGTTGACCTAGGGCCGCAACTGATCGGGAGGACAGATTGATTGTCAGATCAGCCGTCACAGCGCCTGATTCATCGTTATCAACCATCAGACATGCGACCCGCACACGAGTGTCCACCATGGCCATTCACAGATGGCTGAAACAGCAAAATTTACACTCATACCAACCGCTATGCCACCTGCCACTTACGCCTGCATACTGTCTAGCCAGATTACAGTGGTGCTTGGCTCGATCAGGTTGGAATCATGCTGACTGGGGACGTATAGTGCGTAGCGACGAATCCCGCTTCCAACTGTGTCCTGACGATCATCGAAGACGTGTCTGAAGACGCCCAGGGCAGCGTGCTGATCCTGCTTTCACTATTGCACACCAGACAGGCCTTCAACGACGAGTTATGGTCTAGGGTGCCATTTCTTTTGACAGTCGGACCCCTTTGGTCGTCATTAGAGGCATACTTATAGCACAGTGGGTACGTCGACGACATTCTGAGAACTGTTTTGCTACCGTTTTTTTTTGCAGTACCCTGGTCTTATTTTTCAGCAAGATAATGCCCGACCACATTCGGCACGTGTTTGTATTAACTTTCTTACAGTTTGTCAAACACTTCCTTGGCCACCCAGATCTCTCTCCATGCGAGCATGTCTGCGATATGATGGAAAGGCGACTGCATCTACTAAGAAATGTTGATTACCTGGCGCGACAATTGGAGCAAATTTGGCTAGAAATACCACAGGAGACCATCAGGGTGCTTTATCACTTTATGCTACGTCGTGTGGCAGCTTGCATCTAGACTAGAGGTGGGTGGACTTATTGAGCTCGTTACTTTGTAACAATGTGACTCTGAAATAAATCATTCAATTTTTCTGAAATTTTAAAATCATCTGCTATTCTGTACATAATCTTTCCACCCACCAAAAAAATTTTTTTGTTTCTATCGGACAACTCGTTCTTGGTGCGTCGGTATTTTTTTTCCTTATATAGAGTGTATTTTGAAAAATATAGACAAAAGCAGCGATGCGTAATTTTTACGCTAAAAATTAAAAATCTGTTGGTCTGTTTTAAGCAGAAAATGGTAAGATTATGCAGGCTAAAACTAAAACTTTGCGATCCTGGAAACTATACTAATCTAAAGTTATCGTGACTAAATTGAATCAGTTTAATAGCTGCAACGATGTCTGGTGAAAATCCTCTTTAGAAAAGTAATATAATTCAAACTGTCTATCATTTTCTCGATTACTTTCAAGGACATCTATTAAATATCTAAATAGAAAATGGAGATATTTGCATTTTTCCATAAATAACTTCGGGATTGGCATGGGCTCTCTGAAAAAAGTGGAATCTATGAAGCAGAATAAATCATTTAAGAGTAGAACATATAAAAAATAAGAACCTATTGCATGCTGTACCATGTAAAAATATAAGTAATGATAGATTATTATGTTATACAGTAAAAAAACTATGGTGGAAGTATTACAACGCTTGTATCGTAGTGTTATTATTTTGACATTTCACAACTGAAAGGCATAGTCCGTTCATTGTCGGAAGTTTTATCAAATGCCATGTGCTGTTATCTCTACTCTCTCTCTCTCTCTTTTGTTTTTTGCCATAATTAATTTTATTAATTGTTATGCTCCGGTGTTACGTCATGGTTTTGCAATCCTTTGTAAGATCCGGCTTGGAGCCCAAAACCTGACTTTGTAGGGGGGGGGGGATATTCTCCGTTACGTCACTGAGCGTTTGCATGAGATACAATAAGCGAAATATATATATATATATAGTGGGTGCAAGAATATTTTACGATAATCTCTTGTATCATTTGGATCACTGTTAGATGGGTAGCATTGCTGATTTCAATAATGCTTCATCTGGCGTATTGATATACGTACTGAAAAGATTTTAAAATATCAGGTGCTTCAGTATGACCTAATCGAAGTTCTGATTGTGGCATACGCCTTCGGGTGTTTTAACAATTGTCGTCCTCATCACTTGACCGAAGCTCAAAATTACAAGGTCATTGCCAATAGTTCTCGTGTTGCCTTATAGTACGAAGTTATTATAACTCTCATTCACTAGGGTATTCTGAATAGTGTTTTATTGATGACTGTTTTTGTAATTTTTTAAACTACGGTCATATGACGAGGACGACAAATGAGCTCTGGCACTTTACTCTAAACTCCCCTCTTCCTTATCACGCACACGTAAGGACTTTAAGCCTCTACAAATTAACGTGCATCATCTCCCTTTACGCGGAGGGGATTTATGATGATAACGAAACTCGACATAGGCAACGCCAAACACAATTTTGAGAGCATGACCACTCATTTGTGCTTCTAAATCGTAGCTGTGGTAACCTAATAGTTATGGCCATGGACTTTTGGCAGGATTGTCGTGAGTTCGAGTCCTGGTGCCTCTGAAGACCACCGTGTTGAGAGAGGCCGATGCACGTTAAATCTGTCTAGGTTCAATGTCTTCTCCTTGGTGTGGTAGTTAAGATAGAGTAGTGCCAGCTTAGGTGTCACTTGACCGAGGTTCTAAATTATGAGTTCTGGCCCCAATAGCCCTCGTGTTGTTTTTTTGTAGTTCGACGTTAATATAACTCACGCCGCTTCTGAATCGTGGAATTCATTCGAAAAACAAAAATTATTTTTAATTTTGTTCATGAGATGGAAGCTGCCTTGATAATTGAACGAAACTACATTTACAAGCGTATTACTTCAAAAATTGTTTCTTTTTAATTAAAAATAAAATGTTTGGAGTCGGGGGGGGGGCTATCTACTTCACATTGATTTAGTTTTAAACTAATACACAAGATGTCTAATACACAAAGACCAATAGGACGGCTCCGTCGGCCGTACGGCCTCTGGAAGCTCTCGCACCCGGACACAACGACGGTACTCCTACCGGGACCGAAGTCATCTCATTATCACAACAACCAATCACAGAGCTCCCTCTTGCTGACGCGGGAAAGGAGCGAACACTTCACGATTTCTTACACTCACAACCTGTCACGAATAGCTGCTACCCCATTGGTCGGGCAGTCAAACCTCCCAAGGCTCTCATTGGCCGAGGGGCTTGCAAGTTAATTTTCAAGATTAGTAATTGTAAATTTTTCCCTAGCCTTGAAAAAAGCTGTTCATTTGTTTTTAATTGCAGGTAAATTGATCTATTTTTCTGTAACTTTTTAGAGTTATAATTTTAATTAATTTTCTTAAACTCTTTTTAAAAATGGGCAAAGTAATTAATTTTCTCAAGTTATCTAAGTTACCAGATAGGAAATAAAAGCCCTGACGGGCTATGTGCTCCACAAAGCAACCCCAGCTACAATACTTCGTGTGTGGGGGAGGGGGGTCTGCATTTTTCTTTTACTTAATTTTAATAATATATTATTCTAATTTCTAATTGCATTAATCAAATGTAATATAGCATTATCAATATCTTTACGTTGTTCAGAACAATAGATTGGTTCTTAATTTTTAGCTTCATTTTTTAAATCATTTTATTCCATTCTATTGATTTTTTCGGAAAGCCTATGTTCATTCTCAAAGTTATGTGTCCAAACAATTAAGAGCTGGAGTGAATGCATTTTGTATTTTAGTGCTTAAAAAAGAGTTCTTAAAAGCCAACTGAAAAAGAAATTTCCTAAAGAGGATTATCACCAATCATCGTTAATTAGAAGAGAAAACAAAAGGGTTATGAAATTAAAAGAGTGCTATAGTTAAAGGAATTATTTTATGTAAAAATATTTATCGATCGGGAAAATTCAAGTTTTATTCAGTATAATTTAACAACGCTTTAACTAACTCTGTAAGTTTTTGGATCAACTGAGTAAGTCTGCTTGAACCTAACATATTTTCTGTAGACAGTGTTTAGCCCAAGAACTAGTGCGTTACATATGTGTAGCTGTAAAACCTTTATTGAGATATTTGTCTCATCTGTCTACTTTAACGTGGTTGTTATTTAAGGTATTCGACTACTTGCGACAACTTTTTTAAAAAAAAATGGTGATATGGAGAATTTTTTGTGGTTTTTAGATTTATCTAGTACAAATTAAGAAAAATATGCTTAAAATAAGAGGGAAAAAAATATTTTTACTAAAATGGGGGGAAAATGTGTAAAAATTTACAAAAAATTACATAAGCATAATTACATTCTGTACAAAAGTTTATGAACAAATTTTCAATTTTGATGTGTTACTTTGTTATTTATTTTTGAAGTGATCTTCAGGATAAGTGATATTTTAATTTTTACAAAAACTAGAGCACTTTATCTTAGTTGATATATGAAATTGCTTAAAAAAAGTGATTGATAAATCTGAAGGTTAAAAAACTTCTACTATTATACAGAACATACATAAAAAATTTCAGTTAATTATTTTCAAACCATTTTGAGCAATTGCTGTCCCCGATTGAACATTTAAAAAAAGACGCATTTTAAAGTATGACATCTTGCTTAAAGTAGTGGCATCTACTTTTACTAAAACACTTGTAGTTTTTGTTCTAGTGAATGGAAAATAATAAATAAAGCTAATAGGATGGCATATAAAATAAATCATAAAAGAAATTTATCAATTTTTTTCAAAATTCACAATTTTAGGGTAGTCGGATATCTAAAATCATTAATTCACATATTAATATTTTAATCTAAAAAGAAAGAACTATATATGGCTATATATGGAATAAGCTATATATGGAGAGGGAGAGTAGTAGAGCACACAGACCTCTCTTATAGAGGAGGTACATTCTAAAAAAACGTGTTAGCGAAAGCACCAAGGGATAATCTCTATGGTAAAAATTTAATTTTTATTATAGATACCTATTGGTCTATGGAGGGATTGAACCCCCAAACTCCACCTTTTTATACGCCACTGAGAGAGAGAGAGAACCTATATTACCTATATTACCACACATCACGCCTCTGTTTTATCTTCTAATTAATTAGTAAAATAAGTGCTGGTAGAAATGTTTACTAAAATGAATTTAAAAAATGTGCATTTAAATCATTATTTCTTGCTAATGAACGTTTCAAAAAATATTGTACGGTGATAAAATTTATGTTAAAATTTATTTAGTGAAAGGGACTATTAACCATAGAAAGTACTTATTTTGGTACGAATTCTGTGCAAAATAGTGTAAATATTTGGATGTATAATACGTTTATGTTCCTCTATGTTGTATTTGTTTTATGTTAAAAATTGTAATAATCGCAAGCAACGCCGTGCCTTACGTGGCGATTCAATGGGAACTTTTTGAAATCTTAGCGATAGAGCCAAGTTGGTATAATTTTTGGCGAGTACGTGATCCTTTGGAATCTTCTGGAAATTAGTGGAAAAATCTACTAATATCGCGATCTATGATGTAAGCAGATCTTTCTCGAATCATCCTCGAGGCGTATAAATAGGGAGTCGCTCGCCGAAACTGAGTTAGTCTTGTTTTGACCTTTGCAGAGTAGTATTGATATGACGGTGAAGAGTCAACCAGCGATTAGTGATTACTTTGGCTGTTGAATAAGACGAACGAGTGTGCTTGTGAATAATCTTTTACATACTTTTATTTTAGACACTGATAGTTGGGCCTGAGCGTCGTAGAAGGTGCGAAGGCTTTCTGAGATTAACTCAACAAATATGATTATTGTCTCCTGTATTTCAAGGATTGTTTTTCGACAATAAATTTCCATCGCTCCTAAAAAACTGTCTTGTTCTTCGCAACTGATTTGCATAAAATCCTCGAACCCCGATCTACGTATCAATATTAACGTATCTCGGATTCTTTTTATTTAAAAATGAAAAGCTTGTTCAAGAAAGTATAGCAAAATTATTCTGAATTCCTTATGTTTTGAACTTTTTCTTGTATCTATTATAATTTAGATGTCTTTCGTTCGCGCGAATGATTTACATGAATTCATTTGATGTGGAATTTAATTTATAATTATAGTTTCAATTGTGTAATTTTAAAATTATCAATAAGATAAAAATCTTTTTATAGAGATTATAGGCAAACTTCTGAAAGGCAGTTTTTCCATAGAAATATTCGGCAGGAAGTTTTACTTTTATGAAGATATTCATGATTTATTTTTCCCAATTAGGAACATCAGTTGATGTTCCTGGAGAATATAAAAATAAGACTGCACGAGGCGATATAATTATTTAATAATTGCTGAAGAATGAGAAATAAATTAGACGAAGTTAATATTTTTCTATCAATAAGATTTTTTTTTTTTTTATCAACATGAAATTAAGTTGAAAATAAAAATAAGGTAAAATTATGGAGCTATTATTCTGTTAATTAAGTATAATTGGAATTGGCATCACATGTATTTTTTAGAATTAGATTTGGAATTTCTTTCTGTGTTAATAATTTTTCTAAATTCTCCAGTTTGACATCTACTCTCTAAAAATGATCTGTCGCTTAAAATAATAAATGAAGTGCAATATTTTTTTACTACATTCGTATGCATTTTAGTTATTTGTAGACTTATAAATACATTATGAATATACATTTATTATAAATTTTTTAAAAAATATTTTTCCGTTTTAGCTAAAACTAAAGGATTAAATTCCCCTGGAGATCAAGATTCCTATCAAAACCAAGAGGATGGTGATATAATTATAATTAATAAAGAGAGACGAGATTCAGGTGTAGGTTCATCTTTAACAAGGTACAAAAAATTTCTTTTCATGTCCATGTTTTTAAAAAAATATTGTTTTTGTGTAAGAATGTATTAATTAAATATTTTTGGTTAATAATGAATCAAACATATATTTAACTATGTTTTATAAAGTGTTGGTATTAACATATTAAAAAAATATGTATTTTAAAGTCAGCAATTAAAGAAAATATTGAGTATTAAGAAAGTTATGTACCTTGCTGAAAAACCTTTTTTTTCTTCTAACAGTAAACATAATACCCTCGGGCAATTTTCAAAATTATCTACACAAGTGTGATGCGAATCTATTTATTGTTTGTGTCAAGTTCTCAGTTTCATTTTTTCATCGAAGTTGTAAAATGAGTATTCGGATAGATGCGAAAACTGTTTAAAATATAAAAAATTAGCGTTCAGTTCTTGTGTGTGTGTTTTTTTTTAAAAAAGGAAAAATAAACCTTTTATTTAAAAAAGGTATGCAAAATATTCTCTAAATTGTGTGTTATTTTTAAAAATAATTTTTTTAATGATATTTTTCATTTTTTTCCCCTTCTTTGTTTGTTTCAGAGGGATCACTTATCATCAAGCTCCTTGGCATTATTTACCATTTCATAATGCTCCTGATACAAAACTGTTTTCTGCTCCTGTACAAATAACGGATCTAACAGCTCCACAAATTCTGTTACTTCGCAAGTTATCGCTTTTAAAGCTGACAACAATTATGGAAAAGTTTTCCCCTTCTAGTCGAACTGGTTGGAGCTGGGGTGTATCGAAGTTTATATGCCGTATTCGTAATCCAGATTACAAAGGTATATCAAACAAATTTTCACTTACATTCAAAATTAGAAACATATCTGAAAGCGCGTTTCTTTTAAACATAAAAATTTCTTTAAAATGGAACTCAAATTTATAAATTAAATATTTTCCAATCTTTAAAATATTTTTCATTATAATATTGATCACAATTCAAAATAAATTATATAAATTAACAGTATATTAATTTAGTTCTGCAGCAAATTTTTAAGAGTTGGCAAAAGTATTACTTTGTAGTTCATTAACGTTGATTTCATTATAGTTTCGGTAGCTATCAAATTATAGAATATATAATTTCAAAAGCGTTTTTAATGTGTTTTGTCAAATCCATGTTATATCTGGATTATTTTTATTCAACATTGTTTTAAATTATGTGTTTTAAAGTAGACTCTTTTATGACATCTATGACTTACCTGTCGATTCATGCTTACGGATTGATTTGGATAAATCATATTTTCGTTTTTCTCATCTGTAATTATATGCTTACTGACTTAAAATTACTTCGTTGTTATCCTGTTGAATTTTTTTTTAATTTCAAAAAGTGAAATTTTGCAAAATATTATCCTTTTAATAAGGGTAGTAAATATTAATATTTAAGATCTAACCACCTGATCGGCAAATGAAAGATCGAAACCCACGAAATTCATCATGGTAAAGGGGTAAGGGACGCCTGTCATTAGCCGTAGCTTTCAGCACCTTACAGGTGACAGAACGATGTGGTTCGTTTCCATCCCAATTTTGAGGGGATGGTCAGGGGCCTCCCACCTCTCTTTCCCTTCCGCGAACCTCACGAGAGGACTTGCGACACGACGGCTGCTTAGAGTACCCCCATGCCGCGAAGGCACTATACATTTACAAACATCCATGCCTTCTCCGGGATTCGAACTCCGGCCCTACAACACATCTACCAGATGATCGACACAAATCAATATTCTTTTTGTTAGGAAATTCATATGTTAGATCTCATTTCAATTAAAAGTTTTTTTTCAAAAATTGTTGTTAGCCCACAGCCGATTTTTACCTATCTCTATTTTTTCTCAATTGTATTTTCATTATAACCTTAATTTGAAGTATATTTTGTGTTGTAATTAATTAAGGACATACTATAATCATAAAATATTTAGTTTTATCAATGAATTGATGTTTAATTATTTAAATTTTTTTGAATAGACAAGGTGGTATTTGGTGTTCCTTTGCTCCTTATTCTTCAGAGGACTGGTCAGCCTTTACCGATATCAATACAAGCAGCAATTCAGTACCTGAGGAAAACAGCCTTGGATTCAACTGGCTTGTTTAGAAAATCTGGAGTGCGATCACGCATCCAGAAGCTCAAGAGTCTAAATGAAACCTTTTCTGAAAAAATGAGCTATGAAGAACAGCAAGCTTATGATGTCGCAGATATGCTGAAACAGTATTTCAGAGAACTGCCTGAAGCACTTCTCACTAATAAACTGTCGGAAACTTTTATTAGCATTTTTCAGTGTATGTTATCTTATTTAAATTTTCTGTTTAATTTTTTAAATATTAAGAGTATGGCTTATCCTAGCTCTCACAGAAAACATATACTGGTAATCTAAGTTAGATAAAAAAAATTTAAAATCTCCATATAAGTTTTCATTGATTAGAAACTATGAGTAATAATGGTTTAATTAAAGGTTACACTTTATTCAAAAAATTAATTATTAAATTAGTGAGTTATGAAGGTTATTTATTAAATTAGGTATCTGGACAACATATTCTTTGTTTTTGATTGTATTGAAAATCTAAGTATATTGCTGTGTTTGTGTGTTTTATTTAAATCTCATAGAGATATTTATATATATCTAAACTTGCATAAAATGTTTCTGTTGTACATTATTCTATTTCTTGTTTCTTTTTCAATGTATATATGAATAGTGTACATAAATTTGTCATTTACATTTATTAGGAACAACATAAATTGTTGAAGAACTTAAAATCGAATAAAATAATTCTCATACCCTGAATGATTATTTCTAATATTTCTGTCCACTGTGGAAAAATAAATCAAATCTATTATTTTATTGATAACTTTATCTAAATAATTGTAACAAATGAGATGTTTGAAGTCCATATAACCCATTTTGTTTTGCAAAAATAAATAACTCCTGTGCTGTTAATTTACGTATAAATATTGAGAGTATGTTTATATTGTGTTGTTAATACACAAATATTGTGTCAAATTAATGTGTGTAGACTTCTATTTTTCATTATATTGATTATAAATATAAAATAGGAAGGAAGGTTTATATTGATTAGATAAAAAAAGAAAAGTTATATCGTCTTTGACGTTACGTTTATTCTTATTAAATATTTATTTCACTTTTGTAATTTTTTCGAAAATCTTTTTAAATTTTCGATCCTGTATTTTACGTTGTTATTGGACCATTTTCAGTTGTTCCTGAAGATCTACGTCTTGAAGCTATTCGAGCTGCCCTAATGTTGATGCCAGATGAAAATCGAGAAGTTCTTCAGTCCTTGTTAGAATTTCTGTACGAAGTTTGTCAGCATTCAGGAATAAATCAGGTACAAATGTGCAATCCTAAATATTTAAATAAATATATAAGTCAAAAAAATTTCTGAAATTAGTTTGCTTATTTTATGTACATTAATATAGTGCAAATTCCATTAATATCATTTAACATTACTCTACGTGTGGTGAAGTAACTCGAGTTTTTATTGAGATAATTGAAACTGCAAATCTTGTGCTAAATATCTATAATTTTAAAAAATCTAGAAAAGGAAAATAAATAATTATAAGATGCAGCTTTTATACATTCTTTTATTTCTTCAGCTGAGCATGATCAAAATGTATAATACAATATGGATATTACTATACATATATTGCAGTATCAATATTAAGACTTTTTGCCAAAACTTATTACATAATTTTAAAACAACAAAAAGAAAATTTTGTAATGTTATCATTGTGTTATATTAGCTACATTTTACTTTTTACATTATATACATATTAAAGTAATGTTTTTTTCAGTTGTCATTTAGTTGGGATCAATAAAATATAATATTTACTTTAACTCAAGAATTATTAAAATTTAGATAATGATAAAGGGGAATTATTAGTACAATGTTTATCATTACTATATCTTTTTTCATAATTAATTTAAAGTTATTTTTACCTCTGATTTATGATGCAATGAAAAAAATATATCAGTTTTTGTTAATGGTATTATTGTAAAGCATTGTAAGTTAAAGCATTACAAAGCAATTCATTTATATGTATTCTTTTCATTTTTAATACAGTCTTTAATCACACACACATATATATATATATGCTTTCTACTTATTCTTACATCAATGCTGTATGCTAGACTATAATACAGTTCTCTCAGTGTTTGGAATTTATTACACTAATTACATTCAGAAAATGAAATATTGCATCTTTACTTTATATGATTTCAGCTTTCGATCTTTTTCATGGCGTAACGCTTTATATATTCGTTCGTTGTAAACATGTTATGTATGCATAACTGTACTTTATTCTAAAATTGGAGCAAATAAAATGCAATGCAGAAAAAGAAACTAATTAATCAGTAGAAATTAATCAGCAACAACCAGAATTAATTAGAAAATTTTAGAATGATTTAAAAAAACATGAATAAGTTTTGTTTTCTGAGTTATAAAAAAATGTACTTGAAGGGAGCACAACAATCTGACAATTGGTCAGTCCGAAATATAAATTCTATTAAATGTATGTAGTTTTTTTATAAATTCTACTTTAAAACTGACTGCTTTATTGATCAAGAATTATTATTACTTAAAATTGCAGATTAGTCAAAAGTTGGAATTAATTTTTTTTTAGTGTGGAATCAAATATGTTTGAACTCCTTCATAATTTTTTTAAAGACTAATGCTTTACGAAATGGAAAACCTTACTTCAAAACGCAAAATAAACTTTTTCATTATTTTTGAGGGAGTTGGGATACTCCTTTGAGAATATTTGGGACATATATGTAGTAATTATATAAACCAAGAAATATAGATTCAATATAGTAAATTTGCTTGCAATTGTTATATGTATTACACATAATGACTATTTCCTTAAAAATCCAAAACATTATTTAAACAAAAAACAGAGCATATCTCTTTTTTATTTATTTATTTCATTAGAGGAGTAGAGAGTTTCACTGAAAATATAACAAAAATAAGGTGCTAATATTAGTTTCTTTTCGATTTTTTATTATCTGTAGTTGTTTTTAAAATAGTTGTAAGTATAAATATATATATATATATATTACTTTGCATATATAGTAAGATTTAAAAAATCATTTCAGATGACAGCTACAAATATTGCAGTGTGCTTTGCACCATCCTTGTTTCATTTAACTACTCCTCGTAGTACAAGCTCTAGTCCACGTCGAAGAAAAACTGTGGGAGTTCCCGATTTAAGGGAATTGAACGAAAACAAAGCTGCCTATGAATGCTTGTCATGCATGGTTTCAAATTATAAAACTTTGTTTTCTGTAAGTTCTACTTTAACGTATTTTTTATTATATGTTTTCTGTATCTTTATGTGAAGAAAAATTACATCCAAAGTTTTGTAAAAAGTTGAGGAAACTTTTATTATTGAAGCTGGAATGTAAATTAATTGTATTTTAAGTTAGAATGAATCAAAAATTTCTTTTCCACGTATAAAATTTTGTTATTTCTTTTTAAAGCAAACGTGTAAGGTCTTTTGCCAATAAATATCAAATACTATTTATATAATTATGCGGAATAAAAATATACTTGTATAATAATTTATTTTCTGTTTGATTAAAACCAAAGTAGATGGAAAGATTATATAAAAAGTATGCTAAATATATATATATTTATTTTAAAATTTACCTTATAGGTATCTGAAGAAGTTATCTCACAGAGTCGAATTTCATCTACATCACATTTTCAACCAGCAACTTTAGAAGATCTTTCATCTGTTATCTGTAATGGTCAAAGTGGGTGGAAGGGCTATGTTGATAGTTGTATTCAGATATTTTTGAAGGTAGATTTATTTTAATTGTTATATCAATATCATATTTCTTTATATAACCAGCTAATTAATAATTTGTGGGTTTCCCTGTTGTTTTTTGGTTATAATATTTGTAAACTACATGCAATATTATGCAAAAAAAATTATGAAATTAATAGAGTATATCACTAGATTCAAAATATTATCTGGAAACAATTAAATTTTCGTTTCTACTTAACCATTAATATCTCCAATATACTGTGTTATCCTAAAACCAGCAAGAGCTTTCTATCATTTTAATCAGGTAATTGGACTATAAAAATTCAAAAATTTAACCAACTATCAACATTATATTTAAAATTTAGGTTTAGTGTTGGTAGGGAAAAAATTTATGCTTTGATGTATAATAATCAAAGATTATTTGTATTCTTATCTTGAATCATCATTACTGTCAGTTAAAAATATTGTGAAAACAACCTATCAGAAAAAAATTATCAGAAATGAATTCTGAATGTTACTTTTAAATATGTTTAAACTAATTTTTTTTCTCCAACTCATGTCTTGAACCATGTGTGTGAATATGAAGATATAAAGAATTGCTTCATTATAATAAAAAATGTTGTTTGTTTTTAATAATTATGCTATTTTTAAGTTGATTAATAAGTTTTCTTAAGTATATTATGTAAGAATGATTATCCATTAGTGTATATATGCAAAACAAATATTTTTATTCTAAAGAATGCTTAGCTAATATATTCATAATTAAAAGTTATTGAAAAACATACAATGTTTTATTCTGAAAATTTACCTTTGTAGAGTTTTGTTTACTTTTTTAAACAGTGTTGGTGTTTATTTATTTTAGGAAGCTAAGGACAAATATAAAGGTTGGAAAACCGTTTCTCAGAATGACCATGTTGAATTGGCTTATAAAAAATTATCTGATGGACATCCTTTGAAACTTTGGAAAGTTTCTACTGAAGTTGAAGCCCCTCCTGTGGAACTTCTTAATAGAATTCTTAGAGAAAGGTTCTTAATTCTTATTCTTATTATGTTGCTTATTGAGTTAACCGTTACCTTACAATTTTATTCTAACTATTATTATGCAATTAAATCTTATTTGTATTCTTCCCCTATTGACTAATGTGCTATGTGTAAATGTTAATAAAAATTTAGTTAGCCATGAGAATTTAATAGTATTGTTTATATTCTCTCTAGGCACTTGTGGGACAACTCTTTTACTAAATGGAAGGTTGTTAGTCGTTTGGCTAAGCACACTGAGGTATTCCAGTATGTAAATACATGTTTACCCCCTCATCCCCCTTGTGATTATTGTATTTTAAGGTAAAATCTCTTAGTATTTCTTTATACTTTATTTTCTAAGATATTTTCTTAACTATCCAAATCTAAAAAAAAAGTTTTATTTTATCTTTTTAAAAGTCAAATAAAACTTAATTGTATAAATATATTGATACATCATTAAAGATCATTGGGAAAAAATTATATTATTTTTTTTTTTTTTTTTTTTGAACATTTTTGAAGTTCATAATGGAATTATTGTGGAAGGATTTTAAAAAAAAACAGTCACAAATCATTATATTATAAATGTTTTGTTATTCTATCAGAATAGTATGAAATGTAAACTAAGAATATAGGCCTACTTTCCACTTTATAAAAGCAGAGATTAATAAATTCTTTTGTGATATAATAAATGTTTAACATGGTGTCATTAGCTCATTAAATGATAATAACTGCGGTTTCACTCATGCTGCTAATTTTATGCTCTTTTATTATTTTTAATGCTCTTCCTACTGTATATCAATTTTCTTTTATTGCATGGTTTTTTTTAAATATTTAATCACATTCTATTAACAATTCATTAACAACGTTAATTAAGATTTATTATCCTTCTTGTACTTACAAATATTTGATTGTCTTTATGTTTGATGAATTACACTGACATGTAAAACTTAAACAGAAACTGTGTTTTTGTTATTATTTATTTTTTATTGCCATAATTCTAAGAAATTACCTGGGGAGAAGTAAAATTCCGAATACAGATGAGCTATTTTGAACTAAAATGATTAAGCAAACTCACTTGTATAAAAATGCATGCAGTGCATTTTGGATATGCAAAAAGACTATCGATGGAGTAGTATTGATAAAAACGACTGTCCGCCCAAGTAGGGAGATGTCAATAGGCCGTAGCTTTCAGGCTGGAGGGGCATTTACAAACCTTAATGAAGACGTCTTAGTAAATCGCGATACTTGTCTTTCTTTTATTTTACACAGACGCTGAATATTCATGATCACTGACTGGTATTGATCATTTACCACCAACAGGATGATATATTTGTTATGGATTAGAGATTTTTTTCTTGGAAAATCGCCACTAATCTTTAATATGGTTAGGAAACCTTTACAAGCTTGCAAAATGACACTCTTATCAATATAAAAACTCTTGAGCAACACTAGTGGCATTACACTTCCTCCTCCAATCATTCTACCAGTCCTCCCGTTGGCATAGTGTAGAAGTTTGGAGAAGTAGGTGCCAGCTCAGGTGTCCTCATCTCTTGACTTTGATTCAAGATTACGATGTCCATTTCCAATAGTTGTGTTGCTTTACCTTGTGATGTAAGTTAAATCAAGCGGATCATTCTACCATGGATAAAATTATCCAAATGGCTTCTTCTAGCCGTGTTTTGTGTACAAACTCACTTGGATTCGTTGTGAATGTCTAATAATGTTTGTTGTTCTTATTATTGATTGTTGACTGAATGTAACTTTGTAAATAGAGAAAAGTGTCTATATTTTTTTAGACTTAACTTTTTAGGAATACCATTAAGAAGGTGTAGCAAGCATGAAACATTCTTTTATTATTTTTTATTTCTAGTGAAATTGATTAATTGTGGAATGCTTAAAATGAAATAAATTAAGCCCTTGATGCATCTTTCCTTGCATTTGCTTAGGATTCTATTAATCTTATTGTAACAGGCCCTTTTCTATAGTTGCATGGCTGTCTGTTTAAAAATTGCATCACTGCTTTTGCAGCTTAGTGTGTACTTTATCTGACTATATTTTGCAATCTTTTAGATTTTGTTTCAGTTCTCTTTTATTATTTCTGTTTTTAATTTGAGTTAATTGTGTTAATGCCTTTTATAGATGGCCATGTGAAAATTGTATTTTGTTTTTAAATCTGAACTGTCTTTGAAATCTTAAAAATAAAATTTATTTATAATGTGTATTTTTTTATTTATACTGCAGTGAAAAGCTAAAGTTATGTTTTTGATTATAATGGATTTCAGTGAATATATATTAACCTAAAATACCATTTCAGGTCATGGAGAACTGATCTGCCAAAAGGTGCTTGCATTCTTATTGAAACTTCAGTTGAACATCCTGAGGCAGAGGTGATTCCAGGAAGTGTAAGGGCTTTAATATTAGCCTCACGTTATTTGATTGAACCATGTGGATCTGGGAAATCTCGAATCACTTATATAAGTAGAATTGACACTAGGTAAGCAGAAAGATATTTCGAAAATGTCGGTTTGATTATTAGTGATTAATTGATTATTTGAATGTTGATAAATATAGACATGTTATTGTAAATATTCACTTAGTGATACAATTTGTTTTCTTGGTATTTGAATTCATTGCAGTGTGTGGTGGAAGTGCATAAGTTATTAAGTGTGTTGTTTCATAATTATGACATCTCCATCAAATAGTGCATGTTCATATTATATTTGAGTTCATTTTATGAATCAAAAGTGCACACTAGAAAAGTGTTGATTTATGATTCCCTCAGCATAAGTAGCACCAATGTGATATTCTAATCATTTTAGAAAAATAAAGTTTAAGTTCTTCACTACAAGCTAGAATTGTTGAAACAAGTTGTGTTTCTTAAGTACTTAAGCAATCATACAGTGACTTTGAATTTGAATTCAAATGTTGATATGAAGCTCTATTTTGTAAATGTATGGCATTACTTTTCAAACTTGTTTTTTATTATATTGATGTGTACCATCAGTCTCTACCCATTAAATTGGTTCCTGCTAAGTTTTAATCACCAAAGAGACAAGGTATGTTATAAACAAATTTTTAAGTTGAGAAAGAGAAGATAAATGGATTTTAATTTCAATATGATGATTTTCAGGTAAGTGAAATATTTTAAAATTTTTAGGTAGAAAAAAGAATTTATTTATTATTAACATTTGATTGAGCAAATTTGATGTAATATACCTATGTGAATATCTATTATACATAAATTCTTATATTTTTAGATCATGAATGCATGTATTCCTCAGTTTTTGTAAACTATTCTTTTTGTTGCTAAAAAATCATTAAAATCTCTCAAATATGATTTTTATCAATGTATATTTTGTTATTTGTAGTAATAATGAAGTTACGTATGAGCAATTAAGAGATTGTGTGTGTGAATACTCTGTGTTATCTATTTTTCTTTTTCATTTCCAGTAAATTAAAGAATAATTTCTGTTTGAGTCCTAAATTATATCTTTTACACTGAACCTAAGCTTCAATAATTTGCAGAATTAAATATGATAATTGTTCTACTGTGATTCTATCTCCTCCCTTCTATGCTGATGCATTACATCCCGCTATCTTCCTTTAGATATATTTAACACTAAGTACAGTATTAACTTAACACTGAGTACTGTAACTATGTATAGTGGTTTTTAAAAAAAAGAACACACTCAGTTATTTAAAGGGGATTTATTGTGTGGTAAATAGATTAATTAGTTTATTTAATTCGCTTTGTTTATTCTTATCTTTGCCTCATGAAATCGGGTTTTTTTTCCCAAGAATTAGGTGGAAAAATAACTTACACATTTCCAATATTATCTCTTTTCATTCGAAACCACAATTGGTTGATACAGAAGGTAATAAAAAAAACTATCAGGTGACCATATACCAAATTACGTCTGCGCGAATGTTCCATATTATATATAACCCCAATTTTTAAAACAGCAATGATTGGTGGGTAATTATTTAAAGTATATAAACTAGTGTGCAACCTCTTAAAGACTCCTCTCTTTCTGATTGTAAGTTTTGATCTTGAATTTCTTGAACCATTCAAGGGAAATGTATGAAATTTTGAATTTAAAGGTTTCATGACATGAGGATAGAATTATTTGCACAAATCATTTTTTTTTTACTAACTGTATTCATAAATTTATATTTTCCTTGCTCTATTTTTTTTTAAAAGGTGCCTTAGAGAAATGGAATAATTAAAATATGATTTATCATTCGGGGCAAAAACCTTTGAAAAATGTAGAGTTGAAAGTTTTTTATCGTCAAATGTTTGAAACATTTTCATTTAACATTAGCGACCTATTTTTAAATGTCTGTGATCTGTGTTGTTTTTGTCGAATCTTGGTTTCGAGTCCTGATACCACTAATGATCTGCCGTGTAGAGGAACTGATGCACGTTAAATCTATTGATGCTGAAAGTTTTCACTTTGTAACGGTGTAAAAGTTGTGAAAAGAAGTCTAATTTAGATGTCCCCCTCGTCACTCGTCCATTCGGTTCAAAATTTGGAGATTTCTTCGCCAAAAGCCTTCTTACTTTTGAGTGTGATGTTAATCAATCAACTCTTTTTCGATTCAACATTTAACTGAGAGCAGCAATTCAAATATTAGAAAAAATTGATAGTAAAGTTTTTCCCCCAAAATCTTGAGAAGAAAGTAAAGCAATGAACTTTTATTTAAGGGTTATTGTTAGGATTATAGTTCTCATATGCAATTAAATAAGACTGAAGTATTAGTATAAGCTTAGACACAAGCTATTACACTTATATTTCAAATGCTTAACTAAGTTTTAGCTTATTTATAGGATGTTGTTTATTAAAATGGTACAGAATGAATAAATCGCTGGCTTTAAACCTAATGTATATACTATTTATCTTAGTGTTTATCTAAATTTGTATATATGTAATTTTTAAAAGAACAGATAGTTAAGAAAGAAAGAATAGTTTTGCAAGTTTTCAAAATTAATTTTCCAATGTTATTTTTATTTCTTATCTTAAGTTTTTTGTACTTTATGTGTGAATATTTTTTTTCAGAGGTCGTTCTCCGGAGTGGTATAATAGAGCTTATGGACATATTTGTACTCTTTTGTTAGTAAAATTGCGCAATTCTTTCGCTCGCTCTCGGGCCGATGGGCCAGAGACTAAGGTGTAAAAACCTCCAACAAGGATATATGAGATGATTTATGTACATATTTGTAATTCAAAGCTGTAACTATAATATGAAAAATGTGTTTGTGTTATAAGATTCTTATTTACCATTTAAAAAAACTAGTCAAACAGATGCAAAATGCGCAATTTATTCTGTTATAAATATTATGTTATTTAGAGAAATACTATTATGTTCCAAACTATGTATTATATTCTGTGTATGTTCGAAAAGTTCATTATAACTTACACCAACTTGTTTAATCTAACTCACATACATAAATGTTTAATAAAACCAGTTCTCACACACACATTTTGTGCAATTCAATAAAAATGAGACAAAATAATCAAACTCCAAATAATACTTAAATAATTTTATCATACAATTTCAGTCATTGAAATATGAAACATTTTTGCATGTAAAATAGCTATGGAAATAAATATTCTGCTTTAAATTTCCATTTGAGCTTTCTTTATCATTTTTAATTAAATGTATGAAAATTAGTCCAAAACTCAGAATTATTTCTTACATGTGAATATTTCATAAAATTAATTTTCAGCTCTGTTAATTTTTTAGAGTACAGAAAAATTGGATGATAAAAGGTTATGAATATCAAACTTTAATCTGATTTAAAATAAATTATGTAGTAACAAGTAAGGGTTGTATATATATATATATAAATATGTCTTATATTAAATTTGAATACTAAAATTATTGTCAAATAATTTCTTGTTTCCTGATAAAGATATAAGTATATAAAAGCCTTTATTACGCATTTCATCTTTTTAAGTTGAAAGAAAGAAGTGAAGAAATATTGTGTTTTTCTCTCGAAACATCATAGTTCTAGGTATCTGCTAGCTAGTACTCATTTTAAATTAATATAAATGTATCAAAACTGTTTCAAATGTAGCTGTGTTCAAAATTAAATTCATATTAAATGTTATCAATGTAACTATTTAAATGTGCATGTGTTTTTAAAATTTATTTTGCATGGATGGAGTATTTGAACAGCCTTAAGATATAATATGTTGTATTTTAATATATCTAAATAGTTTCTTTTTTAAAAATCAATGTGTGTAAAAGCTTAATCCAAAAATATGATTTGCAAATGTATGTAATGAATTGATAGTTTATTATTCTGTCAATGGTAAAACATCCATTTTTAATTTTTTTTTCACACTTTTTCCATTAACTTGTCATTTCTGTGTCACTGTATGTCATTAAAGAAAAGAATAAATATGTGTAAATTATGTCTTTAGTCCTTTCTATTTATGTTTCCACTTTAAAAAATTTCTAATACATTATTGTTAGCTATCATTGATATTTTATAAAATATCTCAACAGTTTGTATTAAAATTCAAACTATATGATGAAGCAATTTCTTTTGTAAGAGCGCTTCTATAATTTTAAAAATAATTATTTGATTGGGTAAAATTCATTGACTGACTTCACTTCTTTGTTCACTTACACATAAATCACATAAATGTTGTCTAGTAAATACTTTCACATTAATTTTGAAAACCATGTTACATCGATGATTTACTAATAAGAATTTATATATTGCAACTTTTTTGTCTTTTCTCATTCAGTTTTATTATAATAGAATGCAATATGCAAAAATGTGTTTCATGAAATTTGTACAGCTTTTCAAAATGAGTCATATGTGTCAAACACGAATTTATGCTTAGGTCATAGTAAAATATGAGCAGCTCTTTACCCTTTTTAACCAACATTTGATCTCTTTAATATTTGAGATTTTTTTTTTATGTATTTGTAGAAAAAGTGCTCTTTTTTGAAAGCCATACCTTATTAATTTATTATCAGTTCCATGTTTAATTTACATTTTTAGTTATATTTGCTTTGCCACAGTGTTTTATCTCTGAGGTTTGCTAGAATTTAGATGCATATAAAGTGTGAAAGCTACAAAAAGTTGTCACAAAAGAAGTGAAACAAAGTTACATACTTAAAAAACATGAAAATAAAAAAGTATAGAAATTATTTCATTCAAACCCACAGGTTTATCATAGAACATAGTGTTACCTTTGCACCTACTGTATTTGGGAAATTGTATTTAAAAAATATAACAATATACTGCCTATATCTTAAGAATTATAGTTTTTGTTACATTTTCTCCCCTTGACTTATAGCCACATTGTTAAGATATTAATATAAACAACAGTGGCATAACGTACACCCCCGCAATTTGTGGGGGCCAAAGTCTGACTGATGCCAAGTATGCATTAGTGCACAAAAAAATTTTCCAAGGGGGTCTAGGGTCGAAAGTCCACCATTCTTGTATCATGCTCCTTTTGATTTTGTCAATTTTTGGGAACAAAAAGCAGTAAAAAACTAATTATTGAACAAATAATTAGTATTAATTAATAAAATTAATCATTGAAAACAAGTATTTAATTAAATTTTACGTATTATATACTTAAAATTATAATCAATCGGGAAAAAAAATCAAGGGCTTAGGGGGGTCTGGACCCCTAGGACACCCCCTTGTTGTGTGTGCCACTGCAAGTATGTACCCTTTGTAAGATCTGGGTTGGGCCACAAAACCCGACTGCAGGGGGCCCTAATATTCTCCATTACATCACTGATGAATAATGGAGTAAATATTCTGTATTTTTCATATTATGTACAGTAATTCTGCATACATAAATCGAATTTCTATGTTTATAAACAATTTTTATAACAAGTTTGATTGAAAATAAAATGGATAAATGTAATTTCAACCTGCGACATGTTAGTCAGAACGAAATTCAATTGCAATTTGAGAATACCCTGTATTTCGAAGCATTTAAATCAAAAGGTGTTAAGATGATAGTGTTTATTTAATAAGAAATGCAAATTAAAAAAAATAGACCTTAAGAAATCGAAATTAATTCCTTTGGTTAAACAAATTCTTAAGAAATATTCCAATAAATTTAAGTTTACAGGGGCAAATATTGCAGAATGAATGCAAACC
>BMAV01022243.1:0-14428 GCA_019973955.1 Trichonephila inaurata madagascariensis | reverse complement strand
ATTTGCATATCTCACCTCCGCTAATGCATGTTGTAAATTTCATGTTATTTGCATGCTTCCTTCAGGGTGTTGCATTTACGGTGGCCAGCAGTGTATTTTGGAATGAAGATAATATTTTGACGTTAAGTAATGATATAATCCTATACAGGAAAGACTAGAACTGTGCAAATATTGTTACGTAGATCGAAGCTCGAGTATTTTATGCTATTAGTCTAAAAGACAAAACTGTTCCTTAAGAACGATGAGAATTAATTGTCGAAAAACAATCCTTAGAATTGCAGGATACAACTGTAAAATTTGCAAAATGAATCCCAGAATGTGTTCACACCTTCTACAGTACTCGGACATATCTAGAAGTACAAATATGTAATGTATTCGCAAGCACTCTCTCCTCCTATTCAACAGCCGAAGTAATCTTATCGCTGGTAGACTCTTCAATGGTCAAGACAATACTGACTTTTCAAGGTCCAAATAATTCTCACTCTCCACCATTCCAAAAATACTAACTCTGCCATGATCAAAACAATACTATTAAGTTTCGGTGAACGACTTCCAATTTACAGCCTGCATGGATTTTTCTTAAAAAATCCGCTTCCGTCATAGATCATGTTATTAGTAGATTTCTGCAGTAATTTCCAGAAGCATCCATATGGTCACCAACTCGCCAAAAATGATGCCAACTTGGCTATATCACTAATATTTTGCCAAGTTTCCATTGAATCGCCATTATAATGTAAAGAACGGAGTTGCTTGCGCTTGTGAATAGTACAGTTTTAGCATAAAATAAATACAACAGAAAGTAATATTCACGTATTGCACATCCAGTTATAAATTATTTCACTAATTCAAGCTTTCATTACACAAAATTCGTAGCAATATTTCCTAATTATACTGTAACATGTAAAAGAATAAAAAATAAATTTCCATTTTTTAAGATGATGTCATTAGAAAGTAAAATTAAATCGAAATGAGAAGCATCGTTGTAATGAAAAAGAATTGAGATATTACTGTTTTTATGTTGCGATGCAAATTGTATTGATTTTAATCAATTTGTATTTATTATTTTAAAATAATTTACTTTTTTGATACAAAAATAAAACGTTTTCATTGATGTATTCTAATGAGGGAATAACTTTACTACACTCATGTCCAAAATTAAAGTCACAAACATGCTTTTCGTCGTAATTTTAAATCGCTACCGGAAAAACTGATAGAATTTGTGTTTTATACATTTTGAAGAAGTAGTAGTACAATATAAACCTTCAGTTTAAGAAAAGATGTTGTTTAGCGTAAGTTTTTGCAGGATTACTGGATTGAGACCGTTTGAGATTTTTCCCTGCTGTAACGGGTTTATCTGCGATTTTTCCATTAATCCTCTTGGGTAAAATTTATCTGTTTAACTGTGAGTTCAGTTGAAAACCTTTTTCTGTGAAGAAGACGAGATTTACGCAAAGGAGAACTTCTATTTAAGCGTTTGCTTTATAGTAGACGATGATGGTTGATATCGGAGATTGAAGCATGAATAAGGTTACGACCGGAGGTCATATAGTTAAGCAATTTATTTAAAGAGAATACAAGCAAAGGAGTCAAGAACGCTCCAGTTTTCAGATAAGTGCGTTTATTTATATGATAGTTAAATTAATCCTAAGCGATTGCTCTTCCAGGTTAAATGTCTAGCGCATTCTCTCTCTCTTTAATTGTGTAGCGTGATTAAGTGAAGGAAATAATAAAATTGCGTTTAAAGTACCATGGCTCTTTGCTCGCGCCCCAATGTGACGTTTGAGATAAAGATAGCATAATATTGATTAATTTAAATATTTAGTTTATTTACATCACAGCTATTAATTACAGTATATACATTGAAGTTATTAAAATATTATTTCGATTATTAGAGCCCAAGTTCTGTTGTTTGTGAGGGAGGAGGTTGCGTCTGTTCTCAGCGAAGTTTTCAGACCATCTAAGGTTCTCTCTCTGCCCTCTCCAGCTTCTCCGGGATGATAGGGGTCGGCGTCGTTATGCTCGAATTACATCTGGTTGATGGCTGGAGTAGAGGGTTCCTCGGGGTGTCGAAGGTTTCCTGGGCGATGTCCAAGATAAGACCGCGCATTATTTTAAGGGTGCAGATGTTCATTGCACATGGTGATCATAACCACAAAAGAAGCCGATTCACAGCTGTGTGGTGGGAAACGTCACACCCCAAACACCAACGTCCTCCTAGACGTTACACTGCAGTTTTGTGAATATTGCATTAAAACAAGAAAATTAGCCTGTTAGCGGTGGGGATGACTTCTCATAATCGTTTAGATGATTCCTTGAGATGGAGAGCCGTTGGCAGGCTTGAGGATAGCCAGTCTCAAGCGGAGGTGGCTCGATCGTTACAAGTGGCCCAAAAGTGGTCTCGAGGCTAGAGAATCAGTTGAAAACAAGGGGTACTGTCACCAGGAAGGTCGCCACAGAGCATTAACATCTGCATAGGATCGCTACTTGGCCTTAAGTGCACGACGACATTGGTGGACAACGGTTATTCAGCTTACTCGTGACCTTGCTGCTGTGTCTGGAAGAATTTCCAGGCAAACGCTCTACGGCCGTCTTGCAGAGACTGTCCTTTACACCCCGCCTCCAGTCTTGTGTATCCCTTTGACTGCATCCAACAGGAAAGACAGGATATTATGGAGCTCAAAACATCAGTCATGGACACCACAAGAATGAAGGCGTGTTCCTTTCAGTGATGAGTCGAAATTCCCCAGACAAAGTGATTCTCGTCGAGTCTTCATCTGGAGAGAAACTGGAGCTCGCTTTCATCCCTCCTAGATAACAAACATCGACAGATTTCGTGACAAAGGAATCCTTGTGTGTGGCGAGATAATGTTGGGCAGTCGTACACCCCTGTACGTTTTCGATGCGAGTACTGTCAACTCACAGCGCTATGTGGATGAGATCCTGGAAGCCTATGTGAGGTTTTTCGGTACTATGAGCCCGGACTACATTATTATGGACGAAAATGCGCGGGCACACAGAACTCACATTGTTGATGAATTTCATTAGGGAGGGGATGTTCGCCATATGGATTGGCCTTCAAGGTCTCATTATAAAAATCCTATTGAACATATTTGGGATGGTCTCTGAAAAGCCATTTCTCAGCGTAGCTCCCCTCCCAGGGCCCCAAGGAGTCAAAAGTCGTGCTTTTAGAAGAATGGGCTTTGTTGCCACAAATATTTATAAACACCCTCATAAACAGTATGATAGCTCGTTATGAAGCTTGTGTATCGGTGTACGGTGGTCACACCTCAAATTAGATGGACTTTTAACGAATTAAATTCTTTATCTTCAGTTCATGATTTCAAACTTTCTGATACGTCATGTGTCTTAATTGAAAATTAAAATCGTATCTGTATGGTTATGCTGCTGTATTCTTTATCACACTGTAATACGTCTCTGAACCCAATTTCGTGGCAACACAGCAAACAGTTCATCAGTTTTCCTAGATTTTGTGTTTGTAACCTTAATTTTGGACATGAGTATAGAAAAAAAAGGTGGTATGAGAAAGAGATCATCTCAACCAGTATCCGTAACAGGCCTCAGGGCAACCTGTGGCATACGGCACAATTCTCATTGGCACTTTATACTACTCTACAAAGTTATTAAATATAGTTAAACACCCCTGTCTCCTCTCTACGTCTCACGCATTATCTTTCCGTTCTCGTTCGGTTCTTCAAGCCAATACACGAGTATTGAGTACAGAGGCGTAACTGGCTCTGAGGGGGCCCTGTATCAAAATTCCTTCGGGAACCTTTTTTAGATACAGGAGCCCTGTTAGTGGGACTGTAGTTATACATGTTGGGGCCCCGAATCATTGATATGGCGGTAGCTACGCCCCTGATCGAGTATGATTTCAGTCGAAGAAGAATTTAGTTAGATGCACATCGTGTGCTATACGTTACTTTTAACTTTATAACACGTTCTTAGTTTAAATACAAAAACTTATTTTACTTGTATAACTATTGTGACAGTTCATACCAATATGTGTTTAATCAAATGACCATTAAAAAAGAAAACTTGATGATCACAGTTTGTGACATAGCCATTCGGTTTGAGCACCATGACGTGGTGGGCCCCGCGTAAGTTAGAGTGTGGGATTATCGGAAGGATGTGAGACATTCTATAATTCTTAATACAACTTTTATTAAGAATTTAACTTAAATTACTTATATATAATGAACAAACTTTATATCATGAGAATAAAACCAAAGTATGCCAATTAGTTTAAGTCAGATCAAAACTAGATCACTATCCAAAATATAATTAATTATCTGCCTAATCTCGCTTTCTATATTATACTATCGTTTAGGGAATAGAAAATCTCTTTACCTTGGTTGAATCATCGATTCTGATAATTGTAGGTATATACCTGTGTACAATTGCTCTCCTTATAAATATTATTATCGAGGGTGAATCGCTTACGTCTTCTTTTTTGTGAGTAGGCCGTCTAAACACTTGTCCCGAACTGTTCCACACTCAATCTTTTTCTAAGATTGCCATCCCCTCTCACTAAACTTTCTATCCTTTTTAAAGGATATCTTATTTGCATTGTTGCTTCGTTTTTCCTCTTAGAATTGCTAAAAAGTTTTGCTATTAATCGGCCGTCAAAGAACGTAGGGAGTTATGTTAGAAGAAGAACGCGAGAGATGTCACAAACCCTCCAAGAAGAAAACGATTTATTTTAAGGGTTCTCAATGCCCTTAATAAATTACGTGCCTAAATTCTTATTTTCTGAATCTCTTCTTGCTTTCTAAGTTTTATTTAAATTTAACCTTGAATCCTCATTTTTAACTTCTATAATTTCCCGATATTTAACTTGACTGTAATTTTCATTATTCATCGTAGAATTAAATTTAATATTCAACTTCTTAATTTAAATTTAAACCCGTGACAGATACACACACAATAAATTTTTACCCATTAACCAGGGCCAGCCAACATTAACAATTGTTGTTTAATAATGGTATGCTTCCCTACTTTTACATATGTACTTAACTCTATATTTGACCTCAACTTAAATAATATTGATACCTAAACCTTCTATACTTGAATTTTTCCTGGGTGCGCAGACCCAAACTCTGCATCAGGATAAACATTCAATAGGAGTTGGGAGTCCACCTAATTGCCCGAGTTGAGGCTAAGCATATCAAGCTATGGCACAATATTTTCAGGGTCTGTCACCCTGAAATAAAAACTCTTCAAGTTACTTTGTCAAATCTATATATTTACATAATACCAATAAGTTTTACAATTCTTTGGTGCATTATATCATTTGTGTAAATCACACAAACTTTCATTTCCATCCTGCATCTGGTTCCATAAAACTTCTAAATGAGCCGCGCAGCTCTGTTAATATTATTGTTAGTGCCCTGACAACGCGTTTCCCTGAACCAGATGCATCTTAATACGGAACAATACAACAACATATATATACATACATGCTATACATATACACCATAAAATATTTTTCAATAAACCATTAAAACAAATAACCAAAGTTGAATTGTCGCATCTCTCACGAAGTCATACATCGAAGTAAACAAATGCGCATCATAATTGTTTTCCAATATTAGAGAGAAAAATTTTACAAGTCAAAAGTTCAAAATAAATATACACTCATTGTAGTGTCAACTTTTTGCTTGATTATAACTTTTAAAAACCGCCTGAGACTTCTTTGCACAATTCTTCCGACCACTTGTTGGAAAAGATCATAAAAAAATGAAACAATACAATCTGATTTTTATAATTAGTCCCTACACATCACTTGTAATGACTTGAGGTGCCACCACTGTCTTTCCTCATTCCTTGGCTGCACTGAATTCTTTTATGCTGCCTGCTGTAGCTTGTAGTCTCCTTGTCGGCTTTTCCTTGCTTGTCTTGTTGTTTCCTTTGGCCGGTCGGGACTCCTGATCCTTTCTCTGGCGTGGGCGCAGTTCATATGTCCTATCTTGAACTCCAGTTGTTACCGTCTTGTTCTTTTTCCTACTTATATAAATAGTACTGGATGATAATGGTCTTTTGTTAATGTTATTGGGTCCTTTTTCTGCCACTTTCTCTGTGGTCCACTTGCCCCCGATCCATACGACCTTTTAATTCCCTTTTTAGCTGGGGCCTTTCTTTATTTTTTCTGTCATTTGTAAAATGAGCTAAGAAGCAATCTGACCAGTGATCTGCGCTTATCGGCCCTATCCGTGTTTTTCTTTATATTGTTTTGATTGGAGATTACCCTTTTTCCTCTCTTAACTCACGTTTCACCGCAGATTTTTTCCCATAGTGTGACTCATATTTTGATCTTTTGATGTACATTTTCCGAACTTACTCGTTTCCTGACGTGAACTAATACTATCTGGCTACCTGTTCCTAACTCGACCTCGTCACATTTCCTATGACGATATATATTCCTATTTGATCAACGTTGACCGTTAATCTTTTTTCCTGACTTCCATATTACAATATTATTATTTATTTCTTTACTTCTAATAATTTATAGGGTCCTTCCCAAATTTTTGTTTAAATTTGGAACAGATTTTATTAGCTGCTGAATTTAAAGGGTGTCTCTAATAAGACCCAATCATTTACCTTAATTTGCATATCCCGTCTTCGTCTATTATAATATCTTTTCCCACCTTTCCTAAGCTTAGTTTTCGTACTTACGTCTAGCTTTCATTAAAGACTTTTTCGATGTTTCTAACCGTGAATTCCGATCCATCTGAAATCCTTACTAATTTTTGAAATGGGGTAATCAATTTTCGACCCAAAATAATTCCGCAGGCATTTTCCCGTTGTTTCATTCACCGCCGTACGAATAGCGTGTAAGCAAACTCACGTAAGAATTGATCCCCAAGTATCGTGTTGATCATTAACATTACCTAAATCATTTGCACTATATCTCGATTAACTCTTTTCAGTCCGGATTTGCTTGTGGCCCATATGCAACAGTCTTCACATGCTCGCGCCTACCTTTCACTTAAATGTTCAAAATTTCAGATATAAATTGGGGACCGTTATCACTTATTAATTTTTATTGAGCCCAAAACGTGATATAAAGTTATCAAAAAATATCCGCTATTATACGAGCTGAGGCCTTTTTTATATGTATAATTTCAGCCCATTTGCTGAAATGATCGGTTATTACAAATATAGCGATTAGCGTTCCTAGTATTCTCGATATAGGATACGGCCTAACAAATCTAACGTAGCTATCTCTTTTCATTTGGATAATTTGATAATCGATTTAATCGAACAGCTGGTAACGCGTTTTATAATTATTAACTTGGCCCATATGGCATGTAGAGACATATTGATCAATAAATCTTCATATACGGGAAATAACAACGTCCTGAATTTTACATATGATAAGTTTTAAATCTACCCAAATGTCCTGTACTGGCTTTTGTCGTGAAATTTTCTCATTATTTCATTCCTTAAAAGACTCCTTGGAATGTATTTACGCATTTCACTCCAACGACGTTGCGTGTTTCGCATAAAAACAAGCCTCTTCACTAGACGGAAGTCGGGACCAATTCTCACATATCGTTGCATTAACAGTATATCTTCCGGTTTTCTAAATATCTATAGATATGACCCCACTTCTGGGTTATGCTTTGTTCTGTTATTAACTGTTCTCGCGAAGTGAGTACTAAATCTCTGATTATTGCACAATAATTAACTTTTTCTCCTATTATACTTTCACAGGATTCCTTGATAGTATATCCGCCACCGCATTTTGAGTTCCCGGTCTATGTTCCCATTCTATATTAAATTCCGCTAATTTGAGTGCCCATCTGATCATCCTACTCGACAAATTTTTTTCCATGCGTTAGGCGTGTTAAGGCAGCGTGATCTGTAATAACTTTAATTGGCATCGCTCCTAAATATGTTCTGAATTGGTTTAACGCCCATACTACTGCCAGACATTCTTCTTTCGGTTACCGTATAATTTCGCGTTGCCCAGAGTAATGAAGCTAAAATATAACGGGTCATTGTTCCTGATTACGCACTGCTCCCAACCGATTGAACTGGCATCTGTAAATAACTCGAAGGGCTTTTGAAAGTTCGGCAATTTTAAAACTGGCGCCTTTGTTACGTGGCCGCCTTGACCGCTTCTGAATGCCTTTTTGCGCCTCTGTGCGGACCAGACGAATTTTTAAATTTTCGTTTAAGATTATAAAGGGGCCTACAAAGATCAGCATAATTTTAATACATTTCGCGTACCACTGACACATACCTAAAAACTGACACACCTCCTTTGGAGTTACGGTGTTTCATTCTCTAGTATGGCTCGAACCTTTGTCTCATCCGTTTGATTCCTTTACTAATAATTAATCCTAAATAATTTCAATTCATCGCACCCAAATTTACATTTATCTTATTTAATGTCACACACACACACACAATCCTGCATCTTGCAACAACGAAAAAAAACTTTCCTAAATGCTCAACATGGTGAGTGAATGATGGAGACGATAATAACGTCATCCATATATACATTCACAAACTTCCCTATCACGGTTTTAGGATTGGGTCAATTGCCTTTGAAAAATTGGGAGCTGCCCTCGATAAACTGAATGGCATCCGCTTTGAAAGCATAAGTGCCATTTTTTACTACGAATGCGGTCTTGACAATATCACTGAGTTTACTGCCATTTGAAAGTACCCACTTTTTAGATCAAGAGATGACATTATTGTTGTATAGGGATGTTCGTTATTAAATCATCTATTAACGGTGTAAAGGGTATCGCGGATACTTTGTGATCGAATTTAGCTTTCTATAGTCTACTGCAAATCTATATGCTTCTGATTATCCGGTAAACCCATTTTTCTTGCATAACACAACTGGTGACGCGTACGGGGATTGAATTGGAACAATTGCTCTCGTAACATTTTTGTATGTGAAAATCACTATTGCTTGTTTCGCCGGTCATATCTGTATGGCCTGGAAATCCAGGATTATCTCCCGTGTCAATTTCATATGTGGTATAAAAACATGAGTAAGACCTACTTGTCTGGTAATAATCCTCTCTTTAAGACTAATAAACAAATTTTGTAGTTCTTGTTTTTGTGCTCTCCAATTTTGTCTTTAGACAAATCTATTTCAACATTTTCCTCTTCAATTGATTCAACCACCTCTATTTATCTGAGAATCGAATTTTCTTTAACGATTTTCGATCGTACCCAAAACGATCTCTTGGATCCAATTTATAAAATCAACACCTAGAATAAGCGGGTATTCCAAATCCGACAACACATGAAATGACCAAGGTCTAATAAATTCTCTTGATTTGAATAATCAATTCTACAATTCCTATTTTGACATTTCGCCCTGTGCTGTGATTACCTGCTCGCGCGATTTTTAATTTGCTTATAAAAAAAATATTTTCTATATACTTCTTCCGATATAAATGATTTATCTGCTCCGGTGTCCCATATAGCGCTTTCAAAAATGTGTTATTTAATAAAGTAGGAACGTGGGGAAGCTCTACGGTGATATACATATCGGAGAAAGCTTAATTGGTATATTCCTGCCGATTCCTTTGAGGGTGAACTTCTTTAACTTTACAACATTCAATCGTCCCTTTGCATCCTATCGCTTCGGCTGAAATTTTCACTCGAACCCTATTTCTACGGTCCCCTATTAAAATTATTATTTCGATCATTCTCGAAATTGGTATCCCTTTCGTTAAATCTCTGATCATCATTCTGAAATCTAAAATCATTTCGCTACGGTTTGGTCTACTCCCAACCTCAGAATTTCTCCAGTTTCTGCGATTAGCATCAAAATGAAAATCATGCGCGTTTTGACCTCGTCTTTCTTACATTATCACTATTCTGTGAACCCTTTTTAATTTGTAAGAATACCTCTTAAATTTAGCCAATATTTCCAAAAGTTGTACGGTGTTTCGCGGATTGTGAACTTCCACGTAGTCCTGACTTGTGGTTCGAGTCTAACAAAATGTGATCAACCAATTCCGCCTAAGTACATCCTTAGCGCCTCTAAACTTTTTATGAATTTTAGTAACCGTACACAAAGTCTGCTGGTTCCTGATTTCTTCCCCTGCTGTGACGCGAAACCTAGCTCCAATTCTTTTTCTTATTTTTGATTGGTGGGAAAAGCTTTCGCTAATTCAGCCTTGAGCTGTGCGAAATCCGTGGCTGTATCTTGCACTAGCACCGATCCAAATATTGAGTACCAATCTTGAGCCCTTCTTCCCGAGATGACTTTTTCAAATAAGCACATGACAGCCATTTGGGATTTCAAGTAACTGTATTTGATTAGCTATTGTCTCAAGGAACGCGACATTCTCAGACCCGGAAAAATACATTTCAGGTAATATACCAAATCCTCCTGCATTACCTAACCCAGAATTATGAATGTTCATGCCAATGTGACATAGCCATCTGTCGATAACTATGACGTGGTGGGTCCGCGTAAGTTAGAGGTGTGGGATTATCGGTAGGGATGAGACATTCTATAATTTTAATACAACTTTTTATTAAGAATTTAACTCAAATTACTTATATATAATGAACAAACTTATATTAAGTGAGAATAAACCAAAGTATGCCAATTGTTTGTCAGATCGCAAACTAGATCACTTATCCAAAATATACCACTATCTGCCTAATCTCGCTTTCTATATTATACTATCGTTTAGAATATAACCCTCTTTACCTTAGTTGAAGACTCATCGATTCTGATACTTGTAGGTATAGATGTACTCGTGTACAATTGCTCCTCCTTATAAATATTATTATCGAGGGTGGACGTTTACGTCTTTTCTTGTGAGGCTGCTCCAAACACTTGTCCCGAACTGTTCCATTTCACCAATCTTTCTAAGATTGCCATCCCTTCACTAAACTTCTATCCTTTTAGTGATATCTTATTTGCATTGTTGCTTCGTTTTTCCTCTTAGAATTGGGTTGGAAAAGTTTTGCCATTAATCGTGGCCGTCAAAGAACGTAAGAGTTATGTTAGAAGAAGAACGCGAGAGATGTCACAAGTTTTCAAGATTTTTGGATGAATGAATACATATTCATGTAGCAAAAGGACCATGCTGTATGTGTGTTATGTCGTAAAAGTGTTGTATGCTACACAGTGTATCAAAACTTTTTTAAACTAAACAGTTAACTGTAGTGTACTTTCATAATACCGGATGATCCTTATTCAAAATATACGATCATCCTTACTCATGGTATCGAATTCTTGATCATTACGTCTTGTTGGCTGTTAGAACCTACTATTGAATTTCATTTGTCAGAAGAAATATCTTCTGGCATTTCTTCCATGAAGAAATTCCACTCTTCCCAGAATTCCACTCTGACGAAGGGAATACATATATTCAAACTTAGTTATTAGTTGTGTTGAAATAAAGTTTATTTTTGTGAAATCACTGCTATTTTATTTTGACACTCAACACACCAAAAATGGTGACCCGTTCTCTGAATATAAAATTTTAAAAATTTCAATTTTTAATTATTTTTTTTCAACGTCTCCTGGGCCTTCCGTAAAAATGGAAGATATTTCAGCTGTTAAAATTCCAGCTTTTGTTTCATCAAATCCCACGTTATGGTTCGGGATGCTTGAATCAACCTTCGAACTGGCAGTTCCAAAGCCGATAACCGACGAACGTGCCAAATATAATTATTGTGTATCTCATTTGTCTCTCGATGCGGCAATGGCAGTTCGAGACGTAATTCTTTCACCTGGGAGCACAAATCCATATTCGAAACTTCTGATACCCCCGCCCGGGGGTGTCATCTCTTCATCCACGTGACCTAGATTTGTAGGGATAAAAGATTGACTACTCGAACCTTCCATAATAAATCTAATTTATTATTATCTCAATATATATTAATCAATGCAACACAAGTTTTACTTGGAATCGGATCAGGAATGATATGACGTAATTATTTATACTAAGTTAAATTAGAGCCTGAAATCCTACTCACTATCTTTGTGATAAATTAACCTCCGAATCTTTATCTATAGCAGATTCTTTAACTAGTTAGAGTCCGCTCTATAATTAAACTTAATAATCAAACTCTTACCGATATCACACGACGCTCAACAACCAAGCTTTATATCTCCCTCTTGTACTTTATTCCTTTAATATTAATCTTCTATATATACTATTATCCAACTTGATCCAGCTTCTATGCAGCTTTCTGACTTCTAACCGACTTCTATATAGCTCCTATAATACTCTCCAGCCGATTTCTTTGAGAATGCAAAAGCTCCAATATATATAATCATTCACTAATCTACATATCGCGTTTTCTTCTTGAGAAGGTTGAATTTAAATGCCATTCTGGGCCCAAAGATTCCCCAAGAGGATTAGTGAAAGACGCGATAAAGCCCCGTCACAAACTAAAAGAGGAGGTCATTGCCCGATGCGGTGAAAGCAAAAGACAGGAAATTCACCGACTTTTAGCAGGAGAACAGCTAGGAGACAGAAAGTCATCGGAATTATTTCGAGTGATGCAACGGTGATCAGAATCGCACAACGTGGTGGATTCACTTCTTTTAGAATTATTTTTACAGCAGTTACCACCTAATGTGCAATCCATCCTTGCAAATATTCAACCCCTTACAACCAAATATAAAACCTGATTTAAGAAATCGTAGTTTATTTGATACTTCTACAAAATTCAATTGTCATTGTATTATTAGAAATCTTAATATTTTTTCTGATAAAACTCATGTTATTGATAATGATTTTTCTAAATTGTTAAATGATTTTCCGAATATTGTAAAACCACCTTGTGCAAACAAAACCGTTAAACATAATGTAGTTCACTATATTAATACTTTTGGATCACCTGTTTACGCTAAATCCCGTCGCATGGCTCCTGACAAGTTAAAAATTGCGAAAATGGAATTTCAGCACATGTCTGATTTAGGCCACATGCGTCCATCCAGCAGTAATTATTCTTCCCCAGTGCATATGGTTCCTCAAAAAGAAAGTAATGTTTGGCACCCTGTTGGCGATTTTAGAGCATGTAAGGCATTCGCCCTTGGGTGATGCTTTACTTCTAAGTTATCCTCGTGACCTAGGGGTGTGGGAGTGAATGAAGAACCAGGCGTTGCCATATTCTTAATATCTCTTTATTAAGATCTTAACTTAAACACTATACAATGATAATATTTCTATTTTAACTTAAAGGATCTGAGGTGAAGAAACACACAATACGTATTACCAAATAAACGCGATCCTGACCATTATAATTAACTTTACCGCTTACTCCTAACCTCTGTTTGTACACAGTTCCTAGTATTTAGTAGAACGGTCCTACCTTTATATCTTAGGTAGCAGCAACACACTCGAATCCTCAATGTCGTTTCTATATCTTGCGTGGAATGGTATCCACCTTGACTTGAACGCACTCTCACGGATAGCTGAACACTGGAATATCGGCTTACTTCAGCTTGCATGCTTAAACTCAGACTAGCATAATCACTTCCCAAAAGGCCACCCCGCTTACGCTAAACATCTGCTATTTAAAAGGTTCTTAGTTTGCATAATCACGCTTCGCTTCCGGATTTGGTTGGAAAGAATTTGCCTTTTTCGGCCCCAAAGAACCCAAGAGAATAATTAATAGAAAGCGCAATGAGCCCGTCACAAGCATTAAATGCTCAAACAAAAATAGCAACACACCAAATAACTAAACATTTAAGAATTCCGATAATAAATGTGAAATTATAAAAAAAAAAAAAAAAAAGTTATTACTGGATGTACAAAACATTTTTTTTTTGTCAAATATTTGGCACCAAACCTTAAGGGTAGTCGGAAACCTCTATACCGACAATGTTAAATTGGCTGTTTTCGAGGTACATTTTCTCAAAAACTGTTATATGTACATGTTGAAATTTTTCATACAATTAAAATACACATTTTCATTATACCAAAAAGAGCTTTAACTAATTTTGAATTTTTTTATAATTTATAAAATTTTTTATCAAACATAGTTTAAGTTAAACCGTTTTTCACATAAAAAATTTGTAAAATAAATTTTGAGTTTTTACAAAAGCTCATTTCAGTATATATTAGCCATCATTATAAATATATCATAAAAATTTACATATCTTTGAACAATAGTTTCTAAGAAAAGGAAACATCGAACATTAAAAATTGACATTTTGAGAAAAATTGATTTTAATGTATAATTACCCTTTTATTAAAACATTCCTGCTTCATAATCTAAATTATCAGCATTTTTAGTATCTCATCATCTTCTTTTTCCTTTTAAGTCTTTTTTTTTTCCTAACTTCCTTTGTTTTCTGTAAACAAAGTATTTTTGCTCGTTAGCCTCAGTTTGTCGAGGCGCTCCTTGCCTGTATGTGTAATCCCCAGGCCAATAATGTTTCCTCAATATTTGTGGGGTTTTTAAA